>CAJUYH010001819.1:0-37575 GCA_910591685.1 Galerucella tenella
GACCAAATTACCCATCCCCATCCAACAATGGCATTAAGTATTATTGAAAAAAAAATTTTTACATCGTTTGTTAAGAAATTGTTTATAAACAAATAGACAAGTTTAATATTTAAAGAAAATTTTCTGTCTGTTTTGATCAAAGAGTTTTTTATTGAATCAAATCGACAAAATTTCATTCACATATAAATAAAACCGAAACAAAATATTATGCTATCGTGGGGGTCAGCCAGATAACTTATATAATTATTTTTCTTGCAAATTTAGGATCAAATGTTTCCTTGACTTATATATATCTACTGCTATAGATGCACTATTTTATCGATTTAAATTTAAATTATTCTGCATAATTCCGTTGCCATACAAATCGAAAGGCATATTGGTCATCAATATAAAATAAATCTAATCTAATTATTTTAATTAATTCAAACCATAAATGAATTGCGTTTCAATTTTAATATGCACCATATTCCTTGTAAAAATTTACACTTTATGTACCATTATATAGCATGTACAGATGATTGAATTCAACATTTGTTTAATACTAGCGGAATTGATCGATAATCCGTAATAATTTAAAGAGGAATTTACATGTGATTTTCCAGTCCGACACAAGTGGAAGCGTATCATAGGCGTATTCTAAGAGCCTTTGTTATTTCTTTAATTTGATATTTAAATCATTGAATTTTAAGGATAATAGAGGAGTTCAGTCTAAATTCAGTGTGGCCAACAAAAATATTTTTCTGACAAGAATGACAGTTAAGGTCTACCATTCAAAACATAAGATTTTTGCTTGTTTTTTATCATTGCGAACATCTAAATTGCTTTATTAAAATAATGAATACACCCCCGAAGCGTATATCTTAAAATTCAAAATAACTTTCTAGCTGAATACTCAACATATTGGTGGCCAATAACTCTAGGAACTTTTGGCAAGTCACCATTTCATTTCTGTTATTCTGTCACTAGTTATGTCAAATGGCAGTGGAAAAAGTAATTAGAAGAATAGAGATATACCTAACTAGAAATGCTACAAAAATCTAATCGAAAATGGACATACACAATTAAGCGAATATCAACAAAATAAATATAACTGACATTCGACATAACCAGTGACAGAATAACAGAAGTGAAATGGTGACTTGCCAAGAGTTCCTAGAATTATTGGCCACCGATATGTCGAGTATTCAGCTAAAAAGTCATTTTAAATTTTAAGATATACGCTTAGGGGGTGTATTCATTCTTTTAATAAAGCAATATACATGTTCACAATGATAAAAAATATGCAAAAATCTTATATAGACCTTAACTGTCATTATTGTCAGAAAAAACTATTATTGACATGTAGATCATTAGTGGATATCTTGTAGAATACGGTATTATTGGAAAACGTAAAACATATCCACTTCAATTTAGATAATGTAACATGATAGACTCAATAACAAAATTTGTATCGGCAAATTGAACACTCCCGTGTTTTGCTGTAAAATCGAAACCCGAAGGACAAGTGATGCTTGTTGCTATGGAAATCTGACGGGATTTTGGTTCGGTTACATTGAAATAGTAAATAAACCAAATCGTAACTTTTGATTGGAAAAATGTCGAATAGAGCGGATGTAGAGGAATCGCAAATTAGAGATAACGCGGAATCTCAAATTACAAAATCAGATTTTCTATGCTCTCCATTAGAATTTCCATTATTTTAATACGGATTTCGTGTAGCGTAATAATACATATTTTTTAAATTTCATTCGTTGGAGAAAATATTTGATGTAATATAAATCGTATGAAACTGCTAATTGAAGAAAATTTTAAATTTGTATCCCCGAGAAGAATTGTATCTTTTTATTTTTTTTATCTAAAATTCCTCTAATTCACGGAACGCCTTGTATAAAGTAGGTAGGACTTACGAAATAAGATGTGTCTATTAAAAAATATTTCCTCGCGAATTCCCAAACTTGAACACGACATAATTATGCAAAGAATTTTAATATTTGAATAACTGCTAACTCTGCCAGATGATTTTATAATTCTTTGTTCAAACTTGGCAGCTGTATTCTGCTGGGTAAATTTGGTTTGAAATTATTTTCACAAGCGTGTTACCAGTTTGCCCTCAAACAAAAGGGAATTTCAATTAAAGAAATATTTTTGTAAAGTAAAGTTTGGTTTCTTTTTATGCTATTCCTTTTGATTGCGAACCACTGTAGGCACTGGAAAAGGTGAGCGAATCCTCTGGGGTTTTACTTTCTACATTTTTAATAAAAAACTTAATTCGAGTTAATTTACTTTTCATTATTTATGGTACAGTTTACCAGAAATTTTCTTTTGAATACAATTTCGTAAAGGAAGAATTCAAAATCTTTAATATCAACCTTATTTATTATCATATCTTATTTTTCTTTTTTTTTATTACGTATATTAATCAAAATTAAACAGGCTGCAAATATGCGGAGATTTCATCGACTGGCCGCCTTTACAGGGTGAGTCATGAGAACATACTCCTACCTCAATTGACGCTCCATGTGGAATGTCAAATGATCTAAGTATCTGCTCCCATTTTTCAACAATACAGAATATAGAAATATGAAATTGATATTAAGTTGGTTATTTTAAACGGATCATCTTGTATATTTTCACCGTTTGGATTTTGCGTTTAATTGCTTGTCACTTTTACGTGCATATGCCTCTAAATAAAATAGAAATAAACACTTTGAAAAGAATAGGAATATTACATTGGATTCCCCTAGAAACAATCTCACATAATGCTATTAGTATAATTGTAAAAAGACCACCAAGCCATGTCTACGATGACATAAAGCTCTTAACTAATGAGATCTCTAAACTTGGCGCTTGTACACACTGTATGCGAAGTTTTTTTATATATATTTACCCTGGTGCCTCAAAGTATGACACACCTTAACGATATCGATTATGCATCACTTCTATTAGTTATTTTCAGAAAAGTCTGTAGACAAATGCGTTAAGTTCAATGACTGATAATGATCATATTTTTGAAATAATCCGTCTGAATAATGATGGAAGATTGTGTGATAAGCTTTGAGTACACTGTTAACGTTATCCGTGTTTTCATTATCTTTCGGCATTATACAAGGTGAAAGGTCGCAGCAAAAGTGCTTAAATCTCGTTTATAAGATTGTCAAACAGAAATTATACAGTGCTATTCAAAAGTCCCCTCCCCTCCCTCGTATCTTTTGAACGGTTACACTTACATTAATAAAATTTGGAGGGTGAAAATAAAGTGTTGTAAACTTCTCTAAGAATGGTAACAGGTGACGTAATAGTAATAGATGACGTCACAGTGCCACTCTGGCAAATAATTTTAAATAGGACCTTATGGCAAGTGATATCTCGTTTGAAAGGCATTGACATTGGCTACATAGCCATATTAATTTTGTTAGGGCTTAAACTAATTTTGACGAATAAATTAAATAAATACCAAAATTATTGAAATTATTTTTTTGAATTTAATTAATCAAATATCAACAATGGATTCTTATAGCAAGTGTTCGAAATGTGCTCCGTCTACTTCCTGATAGTAATACATCCTATTAGTAAACTCTTGTCGTACTCGTTCGAATGTGTCAGCTGAAATTGCATTGCATTCTTCCATAATTCTTTCTTTCAAAACGCCAATGCTACCTGGTGCCGTAGTATAAACCTTGGATTTCAAGTACCCTCATAGGAAAAATCTAATGGTGTCAGATCTAGTGACCGAGGTGGCCATTCTATAGGACGTCGCCGGCCGATCCATCTACCTCGATATTCTTCATCCAGGTAACGTCTTACTGCACCATAATAATGTGCAGGAGCAGCATCTTGTTGAAATGTTATTTCCAGATGGCCGAATTCATCTGGATTATCTTCCAGAATTTCAAGAATTAACGGCTCAATTGCATTTTGTAACATCTCCAGATACACTTCGTCGCTTAAATTTGAATTTAGGAAAACAGGACCAACTATGTGGTTTCCCAAAATACCTGCCCAAACATTGACTTTTTCTGGAAATTGGGTATGTTGTTCACGAAAGGTGTGAGGATTTGTGTCACTCCAATACCTTACTTTTTGTGTATTCACATTTCCATTGAGGCAAAAAGTACTTTCGTCACTAAAACAAATTGTTTTTGTGTAATGTGGGTTTTGACTAATTTTATTTGTCATACATTCACAGAATTCGAGTCTTCTGTCGGGGTCGTCATCCGAAAGGTGGTGCACCATTTTTAACTTGTATGGATGAAATTTATTTTTAGTCAACACTCTTTGTACTGTACTTTTACTTACTTCACAGATAGACGCAACTTTAGTTGAAGAGGAAGTAGGGTTTACTACCATTTCAGCAACTATATCAATTTTTTTTTCATTACTAAATGTTGGTCGACCAGATCGTTTGGCATCTTGAACACTACCTGTTGCTTCAAACTTGTGAAGAAGCTCCCTCAAATAAGTTCTCGAGATAGGGCGATCTGGGTATCTCTCATTAAATGAACGTTCCGCTTAATGGAGATTCTTTCTAGATTCACCAATTATTAAGATAGCTGCTACTTTGTCGGCTTGAGTACGTACCATTTTGCCTACGTAAACTCTTAAACGTCTCGTTAAACAATAATAAAATTAAATATTTAAGCTATTTAGAAAAAATTTGCAAAGCAACAAATACTATTAAATTAAAAACGTCAATTTTTTTGACAACTAACCAGTGGCGGACTGAAAAATCTCCAATATTTAAATGTGAAATAATAATCTTGGTATTCGTTTAATTTATCCGTCAAAATTAGTTTAAACCCAAACAAAATTAATATGGCTATGTAGCCAATGTCAATGCCTTTCGAACGAGATATCACTTACCATAAGGTCCTATTTAAAATTATTGGCCAGAGTGGCACTGTGACGTCATCTATTAATATTACGTCACCTGTTATCATTCGTAGAGAAGTTTACAACACTTTATTTTCACCCTCCAAATTTTATGTAAGTATAGCCGTTCAAAAGATACGAGGGGGGGAGGGGACTTTTGAATAGCACTGTATAAAGTAAATTGTAATCAGTATTTGATGTTTGAAGATTGAGTATTATGGAAACCCTCAGTACATGATTCATATACTTTCGATTAAACAAGAAAAAATATTACTTTTTAGGTATCTTGAATGTATTCTTGAGCGAGTGTACGTTTTATTAACACCTGCATGAACATGATTAATATTTATTATCTCTTTTTAATGCAACTGTTTGATAAGTATTATAAAAGGATTTTAATTTAAAAAACACGATTGCAGTTAATTCTTTTTAAGTGTCAGATATACTTATCTGCATACTACTTTAAATAACTGCTTTACTGTCTCTTTATTATTCTGGACTTGTTCATTAATTGACTGACTATGCCAACATGATTAACTTAAGACCAAAACCCACAGCAGGTAGTCGTTAATAATGCCTTATAGTATGATTATTTTACAACTGAAATGTTTGGCTGGCAAAATAATATTTGAGACTGTATGACACTCATGATACTCTAACGAAGGGTTTTGTGAATTCAACGGAAAATTGCAAAACTAAGACTCCATCAAATAAAGGACAAATGAAAATTATAAATGCTGGAGCAGAAACAGGCTGGGTTCCAAACGTTTTATTGTTGTCAGCAAATAATATTAAAGATTCAAGCCTGGAGTATAAGATATAACCAACAGCAGAACTCTTCCAAGATTGGTTTGAAAATTATTTATTGACCGGTAAAAAGTATAATTGTGATTGACAATGCAACTTATCATAGCCCTTCAATAGAAGAGTTCAGTCTAAGGTGGCCAACAAAAAGTGGTTTTTTCTGACAAGAATGACAGTTAAGGTCTATATAAGATTTTTGCATGTTTTTTATCATTGTGAACATCTATATTGCTTTATTAAAATAATGAATACACCCCCTAAGCGTATATCTTGAAATTTAAATTGACTTTTTAGCTGAATACTCAACATATCGGTGGCCAATAATCCTAGGAACTCTTGGCAAGTCACCATTTCATTTCTGTTATTCTGTCACTAGTTATGTCAAATGTCCTAATATTTCACAAAGTACTGTGTCTAAAATTCATGCACAATTCAAAGAACTAGGACATGTCAAACCATTGAAAAGAAAACCACACTTCGTTGAAGATGATGTGAAAGTGGATATTTTGTTAAGTGTCGAAGAGAATCCAACTTAAAGTACACGTCAAATTGCCCGTGAAAATAATGTTAGTCATACAACTGTTCTAAAATGTCTTCATAAAGAAAAACTTCATCCCTACAAATTAACTTTTGTGCAGGAGTTAACAGAAGACGATCCGGATCGTAGAATGGATTTCTGCGGAAGATTGATAAATAAGCTGAACAGAAATGAGATAGCTCTTGGTACCATTCTTTTTTCTGACGAATCAACATTCACATTGAATGGAGAGGTAAACCGACAGAACTGTAGATATTGTTCAGCGGAGAATCCTAATTGGATGCGTGAGACACATACTCAGTACCCTCAAAAGGTGAGCTTACCGAAAGAAAATGTTTCGTTCCAGCAAGACGGGGCAACACCCCATTATGCTTTAATGGTAAGAACTTATTTAGATGAAATCTTCCCCAATAAATGGATTGGACGAAGAGGTACTATTGAGTGGCCAGCTAGATCGCCAGACCTTAAGCCGTTAGATTTTTTTTCTGTGGGGTTATCTCAAGAACAAAGTATATGCAACACAACCAACTATAAGCATTGTAGACATCAAAGACAGGATAACTACAGAAATACGGAATATTTCACCTCAAACTTTAAACAAAGTTAAGGAGGAGCTCTATAGGAGACTGTGCTATTGCCAACAACTAGGTGGAGAACATTTTGAGCATTTATTTTAATGTATTAAAATAAAATACAGCAGGTATTTTATGTATGTGTTTAATAACTGTAAAAATAAAAATTTCACCCTGTATAATTCATAATTGACCATACATTATTTAGTTTGTTGGAATCGGTGCATTGGGAGGATTTCAAAAATATGTAAATATACAGGGCGTTTCATTAAAAAAAACACCGACTATGGCATACTTGCGTTAACCACCCTGTACATTTAAATTTATGTTTACATAACGCACAACTCAATTCAAAAGTTGATGTGTCTCGGCATTTTTTATAATTTTCTAAAATAATGACATAAAGAATTTTATTCCATAAGTGGTTTCCACACTGTAGAATTAGTTCATTAGTGTAGTGTGAAGGCACTATAAAAAATTAGATACATACATTGCACTAAGTTAAGTGTATCAACAAGTTTATCGCGTACATTTTATTTAAAAACAAAGCTAACGCCCGAGATTTTATTTAATCTGTCATGAATTAATTCGTTAATCAGTCTCACTTATAGATATATTTATATACGATACATCTTATCGTGATTTATATTTTTTGATGTTATCATTTTTTGTCTGGCGTTGAGTAAATGGTATTTTAAATCCGGAATTTTCAAGATAAACCAAAATAATATATAAACTATACCGCCCTTAAATCGTCTTAGCCAAAAATTCAAATGGACAAAACAATTGAGTAATTTTTACGATGAAATCTGATTAATAATAATTTGTTTGAGTTTGCAAACGATAAAGTATTATTTTTAACGTACTATTCGACAGGAAACTGCGCCATGAAATACTGTTAATAAAATCGCGAACAATTCTTTTAGTAACCTAAATTTTTATAAGCCGTTTTTATATTCGGTATATGGGTAATGATTTAAACGATTCCATTCTGTAATAAACTTTTACGATGGTATTAAATATATTTTCTGATCCAATAACAGCCAATTTCAAACAGTTTTAAAATATTTATAGAAATGCAGTCATTAAATAGAACCAACCTCTTTGAGAGTTTATACAGTGTGGAAACCACTTATGGAATAAAATTCTTTATGTCATTATTTTAGAAAATTATAAAAAATGCCGAGACACGTCAACTTTTGAATTGAGTTGTGCGTTATGTAAACATAAATGTAAATGTACAGGGTGATTCACGCAAGTATGCCATAGTCGGCGTTGTTTTTTTAATGTATATTTGCATATTTTTCAAATCCTCTTAATGAACCGATTCCAACAAACTAAATAATGTATGGTCAATTATGAATTATACAGGGTGAAATTTTTATTTTTACAGTTATTAAACACATACATGAAATACCTATTGCATTTGATTGTAATACATTAAAATAAATGCTCAAAATGTTCTCCATCTAGTTGTTGGCAATAGCACAGTCTCCTATAGAACTCCTCCTTAACTTTGTTTAAAGTTTGAGGTGAAATATTCCGTATTTCTGTAGTTATCCTATCTTTGAGGTCTACAATGCTAGTTGGTTGTGTTGCATATACTTTGTTCTTGAGATAACCCCACAGAAAAAAATTTAACTGCGTAAGGTCTGGCGATCTAGCTGGCCACTCAATAGTACCTCTTCGTCCAATCCATTTATTGGGGAAGACTTCATCTAAATAAGTTCTTACCATTAAAGCATAATGGGGTGTTGCCCCGTCTTGCTCGAACCAAACATTTTCATTCGGTAAGCTAGGTAGTATTGCGTTGGGATATGAGTTTGCCAACGCAGGAATAACTTCATTTCTAAGCATATTTAAATATTTTTCAGCTGTCAAATTTAGATCTATAAACATAGGACCAATAATATGGTCGCCTATGATACCGTCCCAAACGTTCACCTTTTGAGGGTACTGAGTATGTGTCTCACGCATCCAATTAGGATTCGCTGCTGACCAATATCTACAGTTCTGTCGGTTTACCTCTCCATTCACTGTGAATGTTGATTCTTCAGAAAAAAAATGGTACCAAGAGCTATCTCATTTCTGTTCAGCTTATTCATCAATCTTTCGCAGAAATCCATTTTACGATCTGGATCGTCTTCTGTTAACTCCTGCATAAAAGTTAATTTGTAGGGATGAAGTTTTTCTTTATGAAGACATCTTAAAGCAGTTGTATGACTAACATTATTTTCACGGGCAATTTGACGTGTACTTGAAGTTGGATTCTGTTCGACACTTAACAAAATATCCACTTTCACATCATCTTTAACGAAGTGTGGTTTTCTTTTCAATGGTTTGACGTGTCCAAGTTCTCTGAATTGTGCATGAATTTTAGACACAGTACTTTGTGAAATATTAGGCAACTCGGGATACATCATTAAAATCTCAATTCGGTTAGTCTCAGTTAAATATTTCATTGTTATGTCGACAAGGAAAGAGTGTTTGACAAAGATTTTACTTTTTCAGTATAAACTGTCAACACATCAACAACTGACAGAATAGAAAACAATCCACAATATTTACCGATTTAAAACAATCCACATTATTTACCGATTTTGTCTAATTATTGGCGTTTTTAGGCAATTTTTAGGTATTTATGATAAAATTCATGGGTGTAGCGGGTTTTGTATAATATACAAATACGTCTAATAATTAATTAGTTTAGATTTTTGATAAATCCATGTTTAGCTAATTTAATAAAGTACCAATATTTCAAGTGTAATAAATTATTAATTTTAAAATTTCACCCTGTATAATTCATAAATGACCATACATTATTTAGTTTGTTGGAATCGGTTCATTAAGAGGATTTCAAAAATATGCAAATATACAGGGAGTTTCATTAAAAAAAAAAAACACCGACTATGGCATACTTGCGTGAATCACCCTGTACATTTAAATTTATGTTTACATAACACACAACTCAATTCAAAAGTTGACGTGTCTCGGCATTTTTTATAATTTTCTAAAATAATGACATAAAGAATTTTATTCCATAAGTGGTTTCCACACTGTATAAAATCATAGAACAATTCCATCTTGCTGTAAAAATACAGTTACAATATCGGTGCTCAACCAGTTGAAGTTAATAAAATAAAAATAAATAGTTCTGGACAATATAATTTCGGCACTATACTGATTAAATTTATTCACAAACACGTTGGGAAGACAAGTAATTTAATTGAATTTGTAAATTTGGTTATATAGGGTGTTCCACGATGTTTTTACGATTTATTTTACGTAGGTAGAAAGCTTTTAAAATTACAAATAATTATAAATTTAAAATTTTTATAAATTCTTTATTAACAAGTTAATTAGACACTTTTAGTTTCATTTAAAATAGTAGTAGATTCCACAACAAAAAGGCTACAGGGTAAATTCGGTATTTTCTAGCTGAAATAATTGTACCTTGTAAAAGATAAATGAATGAAATATTTACTGAGAAACTATACAGGGCATTGTATGTAAATATGACTGTATGTATTTTTGGGGTGACATTCACTGAGACCTAAAAGATCTATTGTGCCCCCTTACTTCTACTTAGTTTCTGAGGAGAGTCTCAGAAACTAGTAGCTCCTTTAGTCCTATTTCCCGGAGGAGTTTTAGGATGTCTGCAGGCTTCAACTTAGGTAAATGTTCCTCTTCTATCCAGTAATCTCCCAGGTGCTGTGCTCTAGGATTCTGAAGTGCTGTGCAGTTGGATAGTATGTGGATGGAGGTTACTTCTTCCATGCCACAAAATCTGCATTCATCTTCCCCCACTATTTTGAGCTTTTTCAGATGCCCATTCAGGCGACAATGTCCCGTTAGGATCCATGTTAAAACTCTTAGCGCAGTTTTACTTTGACTGAAGCATTCATTTTGATCTCAACAGGTTGTAGTTACCCAGAAGAGTCTTTGATTGTATAATCCATACTAGATCTTTCCAATGGTCAGATCTTCTCTTTTTCCTTTGTCTTCTGTATCCTTTATCAATATTGAACTGGGCGCACTTTCTTATGGCGTGGATTTCCGCTTGAAAGATACTTGGGGTTTTTTCGCAAGCTTTCAGAGTGTTTGGTTCCTGGCCCGAACACTCCTATCCCAGTTCCTTCTATTGCTTTTGAGCCGTCTGTGTACCATTGAATGGCATTCTTTCCAAGTCTGGTAATGGTATTTGGATCCCATTCCTTCTTGTTGCTTAATTCTGTAACGAACTTCTTTGAAAAGTTATACTTTTCCATCATACCGTCTTGTGGCATGTCCCAGGTGAGGAGGTGTTTTTTTTAATGATTCCCTCTCTACTTAGTCTGCATCTTGTTCTTTCTTCAGGGCATTGTACAATGCAATTGTCTCAAAAAATCACAATTATTATATTTTTCAAAACTTAACAATTACACACACATTTATTATGCGCAGCAAATGATATTCATTGTTAATATTCCAAGGTATGCAACATTTCAAGAGATTGAGAAAAAATGCGAAAACATTTAATATTATAACAATAGGGTATCCCACATAAAATTCCTAGACTGATTACAGTTAATATTGAATTTTTGCGTTTAACAATTATACAGAGTGGCTGAACGAAAATAAAATAAAAAGTAAACAATTAGTTTTAAGAAAATAAGTGTTTTTTTATGATTTTTGTAATAAATAAATCGTAAATGCCCTATAGACAGAAGATACTGTAAATGCCACTTATAAAACAAGTCTAACGTATAGTATTACAGCAAGTATCTTGTAGATATCACTTAATTAATTACATAAATATGTTACGGTGACATCAATAAGAAACAAGGCATATTTTGTTTATGACAAGGATCCATTAAGGAACTCCTTTATGTTTTAATAATACTGAAACATTTATGACATGCTGTAATGTACGAAAGGTAAGTAAAGGTAAATAAAAAACTTGATGATGTTAACGTTTAATGCTGTAAGGAATTTATCCAGAGTAAATGAATGGAAAAAAATGTCATTTAATGGCATACAGACGGCTCAAAAGCAATAGAAGGAACTTGGGAAGAACCACAAGTTCAATTTTGGATATAGAAGGAAAATGATTATTATAATGTCGGATAGTCAAGCAGCTATTAAAGCACTGAGCTCTTGTGTAATCAATTCCAAAATGGTGTGGGAATGCCTAAACAAACTCAATGAACTAGGCGAGAACAATAAAGTCACCTTACTATGAATTCCAGGACACACTGGAATAGAAGGAAATGGGATACCAGATGGACTAGCAAACAAGGAGACTGAAACACCTTTTTGGGAGCCGCAACCCTTTGGCGTTAACAGCTCCAATGTAATATTGGAAGAAATAAGCAAAGCAGAAAAAAGGAAAAGATCTGATCATTGTAAAGATACAGTAATGCTTGGACAATCAAAGATTCTACAACCCGTTGAGATCTAATGAATGCAAAAGTCAAAGTAAAATGGCAGAGATACTAACTTGATATTGTTGCCCGAATGCGCGTAATCTGAAAAAGTTCTAAATAGTGGAGGAAGAAGAATGTCGATGCTGTGACATGGAAGAAGAAGCCTCTATCCACATACTTGCGATTCAGAATCCTAGGGCACAACACTTTTCAGATTATTGGATAGAAGAAGGACATTTACCTAAGTTGAAGCCTGCAGATTTCCTCCTGGAAATAGGAATAAAGGGGGTACTAGTCTCCTAGAATTTCCTCAGGAACTAAGTAGAAGTAATGGGGCACAATGGGTCTTTCAGGTCTTAGTGAATGTCACCTCAATATACATACATGATGTCATTATAGAATTTCTTAACGCTATTTCTTTTTGTACATGATTTTATTTGTATTGGTTAAAATTACAAATATCTTCTAGTGTCTTCAATTTTGTTTTAAAATTTGTTTCTTCTTAGCAAAAATTAAACTCTATGTTTATAGAGTTTGAAACAAAACAAATAATCCGTTGACCTAATTTACAATGCTGATTTTCACAATATATGTCAAGGACTTAATATTTTTTTTACAATACTCATACTTTTCTCCCGCTGCATGCACTCATATACAGAGCTATCCAAAAGTCCCCTCCCCCTCCTCGTATCGGCTACTTACATTAATAAAATTTGGAGGATGAAAATAAAGTCTTGTAAACTTTTGTACGAATGGTAACAGGTGACGTAATAGTAATAGATGGCATCACAGTGCCACTCTGGCCAATAATTTTAAATAGGACCTTATAGCAAGTGATATCTCGTTTGAAAGGCATTGACATTGGCTACATAGTCATATTAATTTTATTATTGTTTAACGAGACGTTTAAAAGTTTACACAGGCAAAATGGAACGTACTCAAGCCGACCCAGATGGCCCTATCTCGAGAACTTATTTAAGGGAGCTTCTTCACAAGTTTGAAGCAACAGGTAGTGTTCAAGATGCCAAACGATCTGGTCGACCAACATTTAGTGATAATAAAAAAATTGATATAGTTGCTGAAATGGTAGTAAACCCTACTTCCTCTTCAACTAAAGTTGCGTCTATCTGTGAAGTAAGTAAAAGTACAGTACAAAGAGAGTGTTGGCTGAAAATAAATTTCATCCATACAAGTTAAAAATGGTGCACCACCTTTCGGATGACGACCCCGACAGAAGACTCGAATTCTGTGAATGTATGACATTACACAAAAACAATTTGTTTTAGTGACGAATGTACTTTTTGCCTCAATGGAAATGTGAATACACAAAATTAAGGTATTGGAGTGACACAAATCCTCACACCTTTCGTGAACAACATACCCAATTTCCAGAAAAAGTCAATGTTTGGGTAGGTATTTTGGGAAACCACATAGTTGGTCCTGTTTTCCTCAATTCAAATTTAACCGGTGAAGTGTATCTGGAGATGTTACAAAATGCAATTGAGCCGTTAATTCTTGAAGATAATCCATGAAATCGGCCATCTGGAAATAACATTTCAACAAGATAGTGCCCCTGCACATTATTATGGTGCAGTAAGACGTTACCTGGATGAAGAATATCGAGGTAGATGGATCGGCCAGCGAGGTCCTATAGAATGGCCACCTCGGTCACCAGATCTGACACCATTAGATTTTTTTCGATGGGGATACTTGAAATCCAAGGTTTATACTACGGCACCAGATAGCATTGGCGTTTTGAAAGAAATAATTATTGAAGAATGCAATGCAATTTCAGCTGACACATTCGAACGAGTACGACAAGAGTTTACTGATAGGATGTATCACTGTCAGGAAGTAGACGGAACACATTTCGAACACTTGCTATAAGAATCCATTGTTGATATTTGATTAATTAAATTTAAAAAAATAATTTCAATAATTTTGGTATTTATTTAATTCATCCGTCAAAATTAGTTTAAACCCAAACAAAATTAATATGGCTATGTAGCCAATGTCAATACCTCTCAAACGAGATATCACTTGCCATAAGGTCCTATTTAAAATTATTTGCCAGAGTGGCACTGTGACGTCATCTATTACTATTACGTCACCTGTTACCATTCTTAGAGAAGTTTGCAACACTTCATTTTCACCCTCTAAATTTTATTAATGTAAGTGTAGCCGTTCAAAAGATACGAGGGGGGAGGGGACTTTTGAATAGCACTGTATATATATACAATACACATTTTATCTATAGAGAATAAACTTATAATAAAAATGCTAATGAAAAAATATTTTCTCGAATAGAAGGTCCCTACATTGATATTAACTTGAAACTTCCACTAGCAAGAATGTTGAAGTAAATATATCGCAGCAATATTTTTAATAAGAAGGTAAACATGTTACCTATTGAAAACTTAATATTAGTAGTCATAAAAATTATACTGGTATCGCTTACAGGATGACCATTTTTTATTGTAACCGTTATGATGACAATGAATTCGCTGGAGCTAATTGAATTGCGATCATTTTAAATTTTGATCATTCAAAAGCTCATTAACCTTGAATATGGATGATTTATTTAAGGGAGAGGATATTTTTTTTTAATTGAAATATTAATTTTTAATTTCCATAAATTAAATTTAATGAGCTGTAGCGTTTAGTTGAATTTATATCCGTATAATTACACTCTTTATTTTAATTTTTTTATTTGAAAAAAATTGTTCATTGACCAAACTTCCAAACGTCCCTCGATGTTTCTCGCCTATTTATAGTAAATAACCAATAAGGCAAGACAATCTTTTTTAAAATAGGCCACCCTGTACAGAAAATCATGAAAATATTAATTGTTTGTAATTTGTGCAACTTTATTTCCGGTAAAATATAAATCTAATTTATTCTTGTGCATGTGTACCTACACTGAGAAAATGCTTACCAGCATTACAACAATAATAAAGATGAGTATGTATAAAATCGTCCATATTTTTGCGGGTGGAGAAGGTGATGAATTAATACATTTTTACATGTCCTGGGGCGATTACATTAGAATTGGAGTGGCTCTTTGCCCTATCCCACTGCGACCATTTCAGATCTATTGTGGTCCTCCCCATATTTAGAGCTTGATATCTAGCTTTATTCTTTTTATCAGACTTAATAGCCTGGATACCGCCTCCCTTGCGTAGCTCTCTGCCCTCGGTTTTTCTTCTCCGAATAAGTGAAACCGCACCCTTGCTAGGCCTTCGCACTCACAGAGTATGTGCTCCGCGGTTTCGTCTTCTTCCTGGCAGAACCTGCATAGACTATCAGCTGCTAGGCCAATAGTGTGCATATGTTTCCTCAGCCTATAATGTCCGGTCAGCATTCCCACCATCATCCTCGTCGTTTCTCGTAATTTTGCGTGCCTTTGTCCTGGGGTTTCATACCACCAGCGCAACGCCTGGTTGTTTATCCATTTGTGGATGCTCTCTTTACTTCGGCATTTAGCAATTCCACAGGAAGGCTCTGGCCCTATCATGTCCTCCGTTGCTCCCTGCTTGACTAATTCATCGGCCTTTTCATTGCCTTTTATTCCTTGGTGGCCTGGTACCCAGGGTCACTCTATTAGGACTACCTAGTCTCCCTTAAGTGCTGCTTGGCTGACGAAGTAGATGACGATTCTTTGGTTATCCACCTCCTGTCTCATCAACTCTTCTGCACAGCATTGCACTGCCATTACCTCTGCCTGAAAGACAGTAGCATGTTTCCCTAGGCTTAGAGGGATCGTGATCTTCTCTTGTACCCCATTTATTCCGGCTCCTACTCCAGAGTCAGTTTTAGTGCCATCAGTGTACCAGTTGAGATTCGCTGTTACAGGAAGACCTGCTTCCCAGTCTTTTTTCTCTGGAATGTAACCTGTATATTCGTTTTTAAAGCTATATTGTGTGGCAACCTGATCCATTGGCATTCCCAATATTGGATCTGCCTTTATTTCTTCATATAGCTCTTTATAGACCTTACCATGTTCTTGGCTTAGTGTCGGTATATTTGTTTCTTGTGTGTCATTGTGTCAACTGTCACGAAAAAGTTGAATAAAGAAAATTACTTTTATCCATTGGATTAAAATTTGTTGCAGTTTCACAAATTCTATGGAGTATACTCTTGAGGCGAAAAAATTGCTGGTAAGCTGATTCTTGAAAACGAATTTTAAATTAATGATACACCAGAACTATATTCACTAAAAATGAATTGCTCTCCATAAATCAGTCTGCTTTCAGGCAAAGGCACTCCTTTGAAAAAATAATTAATCAACTTAAATATGCAACTGATTAAAATCTTGTAATATCAGTAACTTTTTACGTCTTTGTAACAGGCAGATTTGAATGTATATTTTTTCTTCGGACAATGAAAAATCAGATTTGATTTTCTTATTATTTGTATATATATTTTTCGCTAGATGAAATTTTGTGTAAAATGCTACTGTGCCACATTGTTGTGGATATTTGATGGACACTTTCTTTATGCTTGGATGTTCGTTTCGACAATTTCCGTGTGACCGGATATAATGTTCTCATAAAGGCACTTCTTCTTCTTCAATTGTTGGATACAGTTTCACTCCAATAAAATCCATATATGCGAATATGCGACCGATGAAAAATGCAATTGTGAAGTTCTATTTTCTAGCTCTCTAAAAATACACATAGATTCAAAAGTTTTGCATCACCATCAATTTTTTTGCGCTAACAATTTTTTGTTGGCTTGTTTATCAATGTTTACCATTTCAATATGTTCCATATTTTTTGCAATATACAGATGTTTACAGTTTTTTTTGTAAGATAACATTTTTAGTGCGATAATTTTAACATTCAAGGCATTTGATTTTTACGATTTTAAGTGCAAACATGAAGCGTCAAGTCATAAGTGAGATTGACCGTGCAAGAATAGTGGCTTTAGTTGAATAAGGTCATTCTCAAAGGTTCGTGGCAAACAGAGTTGGCGTTTGGCAAAGTGATGTGTCTCGTCTATGGAACCGGTATCTCCAGACCGATTCTCTTCGTGATAGACCTAGAAGCGGTAGAAGGCGTGTTACTAATAACCGGCAGAACCGCTATATCCACTTAACTATCCGAAGAAACCCGACCATGACAATACCAGCACTCCAAAGAGATATGAGACATGCGTTGGAAGTTCAAGTATCGATCTCGACATTACGAAGACGAATACTTGCGACAGGTTTGAGGTGTCGCCGACCAATAAGGCCGCAATTATACTTCCAGGTGTCAGGTGTCAGGTGGTAGGTGGCAGGCGACAGGGGATAAGTGTCAGGTGACAAGTTGCAGGTGTTAAGTGATAACGTGAATATACTATTGAGTGTCAACGCTTGGTTGCAAACCGAAAATAAATGCATTTTGGATTTAGTATTTTCCGGGATGTCGTTTAAAACGCGTCGTGCGCTTCTCGTGCTCGAAGACGAAGAAGAAGATATTCCTAGAAAAAGAAGTAGAGAGTATAGTGTTCACCCGGTAAATGAATTGCGATATCAATACGGCGAATTCCATCACCTATACCTTCTCTTCCCATAACCTGGGCAATCTCACGCCATTTCTTATCCAAGTAATCCACATTCTTGTGGTTAGGGTCAGCATCGTTCCAAATTGCAAATCTTGTCTGCACTTCACTGATTAAGATTTCGCGATCTTATTTAGATATAGCGTATTTTGCCATTATAAATAATTATTAAAACTCAATTATAAATAAGTTTTCGAATATATGATGTATACACTTGAAACAATCAAAATATACTGCGCGAAAGTACCTCGAGCGCTGGGTGGCAAGCTGCGAATCTGTCACATTTTGCAGATACGGGTGACAGTAGGCGACATCGCCGCGTTATCTCCCACCACCTCGACCAAGTATAAACGACAACAGTGAAAATAAAGCAACTCAAACATAGGTGACGTCGCCTGTCGCCTGCCATCTACCACCTGACACCTGACACCTGGAAGTATAATTGCGGCCTAAGAGTGCCCAGACTACAACCTGAGTACAGAGTTCGCCGACTACAGTGGGCTCAAGAACACGCGGCCTTGCCTGAAGTATTTTGGAATTCGGTGTTTTTTTCCGACGAGACAAGGATTTGTTTGGTACAAGATAGCCATCGAATACGTGTGTGGCGGGATCCAACGAGAGTTGCTCAGCTTGCCCATGCTCGCCCCGTGCCGCCCTTCAGAGGAAGTGCTATGTTTTGGGCTGGTATCATGTTAAATGATCGCACAGAATTAATTCATGTGGAGGGAACGATGACTGGTGATAGGTATCTCAGAGAGATTCTACATCCTCACGTGAGACTATGGCGCGCAGCTGTTGGCAATTCCTTCGTTTTTATGGACGATAACGCCCTACCTCATCGGACCAGAGCTGTAAATGAGTATCTTGAAACTGAAGGGATCAATCGTTTGAACTGGCCTGCCCTATCTCCTGACATGAATCCCATAGAACATGCTTGGGGCATGCTTGTCAGGGCAGTGGCAGCACGCAGAAATCCACCCAGGAGTATACAAGAGCTTGTTCATGCGGCCCAAGAAGGATGGCGAAATATTCCTCAACAGAATATCAATAATTTGATAAACAGCATGGGCAGGCGACTTCAAGCTTGCATAAATTCTAGAGGTGGAAATACTCTTTATTAAAAGTTCTCATGCAGGTTCTCACTCAACTTTTCCTTTAAAAAGAATCAATTTGTATTTAATTTATTTAATTTCTAAGAATACTTTTTATGTTTAAAGCAAGTTTATTATTGGATAATAAAATTTTTTGACAAATATACACGTTTTTTTTTATTGAAACTAATTATTTGATTAATCTCTGATCCATTTATAATGAACACATTTTTTTTTTCGGAGATTTAGGGTGATGCAAAACTTTTGAATCTATGTGTATAATTTTCCTTTTCAGCTAATTGAAATGCAGGTACTCTTAATAACAGACCAAAAGAATATTTTTATTAATTCAATTCAAAAGATGAAACATAGTCTATTTTTATGTTTTCTAATGCAAAAGTTTTCGGTCTTTTATAACCATAAGCGGTACAGAACAATAGAAAAAAGTTTGGACAGGCCAAAGGCCCTTTGTATTAGGGATTACATAGCCGTATCATAAGAATATTTTCAATAAATAACTATTTGCCAATAAAGGTTTTTCCATATAGTGAGGAGGTCCAAGTTGTGTATTCTTAACAGTTTATTTAAAAGTCATTTAGTTGCAACTTGCAAGGTACAGTGTGTGCAATCTATTGTGAATTCTAGTGTGATTATGGAAAATTTGGAAGGGCCGCAGACACACACAAATATTTATGTAAAAGTATTGATGACACAGTGGAATTAGTTAGTAAAAACTACGCTTGGTGTGAGGAAATCTACGATTTACAACAGAGTTATTAAAGAAGAGAAATGTGGTGAGTTTCCAACAGCACGTAAAGCTATACAGGAAAGCCAAAATTTCAAATAAAAAATCATTTGAATGAAAGACTTCGAAGGAAAGTGCATGCGATCTATATATTTATTATAAAAAAATATTTCAACTGTTTACTAAAAGAAGTGATACGCCAATGGATTACGAATGCTTTATTATTTTAATACTCTCTCATTCATAAAAATGGACTATACTACTTGTTATAACGTTTGATATCTAATGTTTATTTGAAAAACTCAATAAACTGTTGAATTTTATTCCTTTTCGCTTGGATCACTGTCACAAAAAATTGTCAATATCGTAAAATGCATGTTAAATAATCACAAATGATATAAGAAACTTATTTTCTTGATGTATATATTCAACCCATTAAAATACCAAGACGTAAATTGTCCCGACATAATCTATGAACTATAGAACACTATTTTAAATAACAGTTTTCAGTGTCAACACAACTATTTGACATTTTATTATTTGTTTATTGTTTTATTGTTTATTGCCATTTAAACAACTGCGTTGTTGCTGCTGTATATTCACTATCCACGTACGTCCTTGTTAATAACAATCATTTTAAATTTGTAATAACTTGGGTCGGTAGCAATGTTCGTATTCCGCATCGTAAAAGTTTGAAGCGCTTCAACTAATGATCCGACATAACAAAGGACTTTTTCGAGTTACAGAATATGCTTGACCATCAAAAAGGAATAGAAGTCAAAATTAATTCCCTTCATTTTATTCTTCACGGAGGTATACAACGTTAGAATAGTAATGGCGTCTCTATGACATCACACAGCTGTAAATACTCCAAAAATATCTACTTCATTTACAGTTTCCTGCAAATATATTATCAACTTAGTGCGTGATATCAATAGATGTCAAAGGTAATATACAGTGTGGAAACCACTTATGGAATAAAATTCTTTATGTCATTATTTTAGAAAATTATAAAAAATGCCGAGACACGTCAACTTTTGAATTGAGTTGTGCGTTATGTAAACATAAATTTAAATGTACAGGGTGATTCACGCAAGTATGCCATAGTCGGTGTTGTGTTTTTTAATGAAACACCCTGTATATTTGCATATTTTTGAAATCCTCTTAATGAACCGATTCCAACAAACTAAATAATGTATGGTCAATTATGGATTATACAGGGTGAAATTTTAAAATTAATAATTTATTACACTTTAAATATTGGTACTTTTTTAAATTAGCTAAATATGGATTTATCAAAGATCTAAACTAACTAATTATTAGACGTATTTGTATATATTAACCAAAACCTGCTACGCCCATGAATTTTATCGTAAATACCTAAAAATTGCCTAAAAACGCCAATAATTAAACAAAATCGGTAAATAATGTGGATTGTTTTCTATTCTGACAGTTGTTGATGTGTTGACATTTTATACTGAAAAAGTAAAATCTTTGTCAAACACTCTTTCCTTGTCGACATAACAATGAAATATTTAACTGAGACTCACCGAATTGAGATTTTAATGATGATCGGGAACGGGGATAACTGCAGAAGTCAAGTTGAAGTGGCAAACTTATTTAATCACATCATATCCCGAATTGCCTAATACTTCACAAAGTACTGTGTCTAAAATTCATGCACAATTCAGAGTACTTGGACATGTCAAACCATTGAAAAGAAAACCACACTTCGTTGAAGATTATGTGAAAGTGGATATTTTGTTAAGTGTCGAAGAGAATCCAACTTCAAGTAAACGTCAAATTGCCCGTGAAAATAATGTTAGTCATACAACTGTTCTAAGATGTCTTCATAAAGAAAAACTTCATCCCTACAAATTTACTTTTGTGCAGGAGTTAACAGAAGACGATCCAGATCGTAGAATGGATTTCTGCAAATGATTGATGAATAAGCTGAACAGAAATGAGATATCAACTGACGAATCAACATTCACATTGAATGGAGAGGTAAACCGACAGAACTGTAGAAATTGGTCGTGAGACACATACTCAAAAGGTTAACGTTTGGGCCGGTATCATAGGCGACTATATTATGGTCCTATATTCATAGATGGAAATTTGACAGCTGAAAAATATTTAAATATGCTTAGAAATGAAGTTATTCCTGCGCTGGCAAACCTATATCCCAACGCAATAGATCCTAGCTTACCGAATGAAAATGTTTGGTTCCAGCAAGACGGGGCAACACCCTATTATGATTTAATGTTAAGATCTTATTTAGATGAAATCTTTCCCAATAAATGGATTGGACGAAGAGGTACTATTGAGTGGCCAGCTAGATCGCCAGACCTTACGCCGTTAGATTTTTTCTTTGGGGGTTATCTCAAGAAAAAGTATATGCAACACAACCAACTAGCATTGTAGACCTCAAAGACAGGATAACTACGGAAATACGGAATATTTCACCTCAAACGTTAAACAAAATTAAGGAGGTGTTCTATAGGAGACTGTGCTATTGCCAACAACTAGGTGGAGAACATTTTGAGCATTTATTTTAATGTATTAAAATCAAATACATCAGGTATTTTATGTATGTGTTTAATAACTGTAAAAATAAAAATTTCACCCAGTATAATCCATAATTGACCATACATTATTTAGTTTGTTGGAATCGGTTCATTAAGAGGATTTCAAAAATATGCAAATATACATGGTGTTTCATTAAAAAAAAACACCGACTATGGCATACTTGCGTGAATCACTCTGTACATTTACATTTATGTTTACATAACGCACAACTCAATTCAAAAGTTGACTTGTCTCGGCATTTTTTATAATTTTCTAAAATAATGACATAAAGAATTTTATTCCATAAGTGGTTTCCGCACTGTATACATTGACTCTTCATGTTTGACATGACAGTTAGGCGCTCCTCATTCTTGCAAATGTGAGGTTCTTAGTATCGGTTAAATTATTATTACCAACGTGGAGATACAAATATTAACGTGGAAGCCTCTTGGTTGGAAGTATCAGGAATATACCACCCCTTGAACGAACACTAATGTTCTTCATTAGATACGAAAGTGTGTATATTGACCAAATTATATTCCGATAGCCTTGGGTCATCGTTTGTTATACCCACCAATCTACATTATAAATTCAATCTAATTGAATACATTCGACAGAATATGCAAAACTTGCATTGGACCCAACAATTACAGTGACAAAGCAGTTATGGAAATGTGGTAAGAAACCCCGCCGGGGTGCAGTTAACTGGACATTAAAGTTTCCTACAAAAATTATTGAATTATTGAACTATTTATAATTGTGTAACAACAATGTAGTTTATGTTATAAAAAAATATAGTAAGCAACCAATAAATACATTATTATGTGTTGATGAGACAATTGGAATATATTATTGATTATAAGTTAGCGATAATGCAATAAAATGCAATTAAAATGATAAAAAAGTTATTTTATCAAAAATTGGCGTCGTTGAGAGACGTGATTGGATTACAGAGTAACCTCAAAATTAGCACCATAATTACATAGTTGTGTCTATGGAAGATACGTCAATAATTGCAGATTATACTCTTTACATCTGCAAGAGTTTAAATGCCGTTTAAAAATAAGCTTACTCTATGTAATGGAGACTATTCACACGATTTCTATAAAAATTAACATAGATGGGGAACAAAATATGGCTAATTTGTGGACTGTTTTTTAAACGTTTACCTTAAATTTTTCTTTGTTCTTGCATTAGTAATAATTTTGTTGTAATAACATCCAGACATTTCGAATTTTCGTACAGTAATAATGATTCTAGTGAGATTTGAATGTAAAATTCATGTTTTTAAACTTGTCAATGACCTGATTTGCATATGGGAACAACGCGTGCAGCGAGATATTTACATCATATTGTAATACTGTTTGATTGTTGATAAAAAGATGATAAATTGTTTGAACACATCGATTATTGTACTACACCTCCTCTTTTGAACGGACTTATGTGGTGTCCATTAATTACAAGAGACATTTTTGAGGATTTTTTGAACCCCCTCTCATCATTGGTGTTTTGTCCCCCCTGCCCCTAATCTTACTTGAGATTTTTTAATATTATTAAAAAAACAATTTGCTAAATTACTTTTATTAGGAAATATTACCGTGATATTGTGTCAGATTTGATTCAAGTCACGCTTTTTATTTTAATTTAACTGAACTTTGACGCGACTTTACGTCGTATTCTGTTAAAAAAATTGCCAAGACCGCTCCTTTCCCCCAAATGAGATTTAGTGTGATTCGGCTCGGTCTCCTCCCCCACCTGAACCCCTCAAGGACACCCCCTTATCAGAAAATGCGCGCTAGGCTATCACAAACATGTCGGATAGTCAAGCAGCCATTAAAGCTTTGAGTTCTTGTGTAATCAGTTCCAAGATGGTTTGGGAATGCCTAGGCAAACTAAAACTAGGTGTGAACAATAAAGTCACCCCTTAGATTAGATTAGATTAGAATTGGAGTGGCTCTTTGTCCTATCCCACTGCGACCTTTGCAGATCTATTGTGGTCCTCCCCATATTTAGAGCTCAATATATAGCTTTATTCTTTTTATTAGACTTAATAGCCCGGATACCGCCCCCCTTGCGTAGCTCTCTGCCCTCGGTTTTTCTTTTCCGAGTAAGTGAAACCGCACCCTTGCTAGGCCTTCGCACTCACAGAGTATGTGCTCCGCGGTTTCCTCTTCTTCCTGCCAGAACCTGCATAGGCTGTCATCTGCCAGGCCAATTGTGTGCATATGTTTCCTCAGCCTACAATGTCCGGTCAACATTCCCACCATCATCCTCGTCGTTTCTCGACTTTGACATAGCAGGTCGTGTGACAGTTTGGCCGAAGGGCTTTTAAGGAATAATTTTGCGTGCCTTTGTCCTGGGGTTTCATACCACCAGCGCAACGCCTGGTTGTTTATTCATTTGTGGATGCTCTCTTCACTTGGGCATTTAGCAATTCCATAGGAAGGTTCGAAGGTTCTGGCTCTATCATGACCTCCGTTGCTCCCTGCTTGGCTAATTCATCAGCCTTTTAATTGCCTTACTGTGGATTTCAGGACACACTGAAATGAAAGGAAATGTAATAACAGATGAACTAGCAAAAAGGGGGACTGAAATACCCTTTTGGGAACCGGAACCCTTTTGCGGAATCAGCTCTAATGTAATATTGGAAGAAATAGAAAAGTCGAAAAAAAGATTCACATATTTTCTAACTGCACATCAATTCAGAATCCTAGGGCACAGCACCTGGGAGATTACTGGATAGAAGAGGAACATTTACTTAAGTTAAAGACTGCAAATATCCTAAAATTCCTCCGGGAAATAGGGTTAAAGGAGCTACTTATTTCTGAGACTCTTCCCAGAAACTAATTAGAAGTAAGGTCTCAGTGAATGTCATCCCAAAATACATACACACATACATCACAAACTACAGGCTAATATGGGCTTCTAAAAGCCTACTACACTCCGTTTCACATAAGAAGAACCCACTAGAGGTCTGTTCTCACAAGCATCACAGACAGTCTTTGACAATCCGGATTCGGCGCAAAGACCCTGAAGTGTTCTCGGGAGAAGCATATGAATCGCTGCTTCGTAAACGAGAGAGAGACTCAGGAGAGAGCACACGCACGCAAGCAAGGCACATAACGAAGCAACGTAACATAACGTAACGTAACGGTCAGATCTTTTGCGTCGCGACCCCCGGTCGCTCAAACATAACCTGACGTAAAGAACTAAAGTGTTCGTCACCCTTGCGACCCTTTTTTGAGTTCCTGTGTTGCTGGATTTTGGTCATATTGTATTTGTTAATAAGTTAAGGATTGTATGTGATTATTGATTAACCCTGTAGATTGTTACGTGTAATACGAAATTTACTAAGTTCCCGCTAATTAGATGTTTTGAATGGAAATTCTCTGTACTATTGTGTATCTGGTTATATTCTATACTATTTTTAGGCTGTTTCTAATAAAAAAATAAACATACAGGTTTACTTCTATCGAGCGGAGATTTAGAATCATAAAATTTAGTATATGCATAGCGTTTTAAACAATCTAATTAGATGAACATTTTATCGTAAATTTTATCAGAGATAAGTACGTTTGTATTTTTTACAATTGGTAGTGGTATTGTCTTGCATTATCTCTTATACTTACAGTCAAATCCGGTTTTCGGTGAATATTAACTACAGTGTTGCATATAAGTGAACTCCCACAAGTGATTTTGTGCTTAATTGGTTTTCAGAATATTCGATATTTCAACAGGTATAGTTTGTTTTATTTAATAATAATAGGTTCAATGACTCTTTTAAAACTCTACTCCAACTTTTGTGGTTTACATTTCAAACTAAAAGTTGGAAGTTTCGCTGCTGAACGTTTGTACGTCTTCCACAAAAAAAGTACAAATTACATAACGTATATTTTTAAAGCAAACAAACTGAAGTCTTTTCAGGAAATTCAATAAATTTTCAGTACCTACTAAATTACGAATTCTATCACAGAAATTACATAATATTAGTCTGCCCCACCTTATTTATAATTTGATTCAGCAGATAGATGTTTTCTGCCTTTAGTCGTAGTTATTGGCTGAGACACGAAACACTCACTCACGGTATGCTGATTTCGACTCCAAATTGCATCCGAGCCGCGCAGTTACGTCACGCGGGAACCAGAAATTTACACCCACCTCTCACCGGTCTTTCGATTCATTGTGTTTTCATGCAATACAAGGTGTTGTTAGCTTTAATTTCAATTTTACTTGAGTTGATTCGTTTATTTGGAATTTTATTACCCACTAATTTACCGTTATTAGTGTTATTTAATACTGTTTTATAATATAAGGCTATTTTTGTTTTGTAACGATTAAGGGAAATTAATAGGAAGATCAGTTTTCAAAACTGCCTGAAAAAACTGGACTTGTATATGTCAAAATTTACAAATTTCAATAAATGATTCTAAATATAAACTGTTTCTGCTCATATACTATGAATTATTAATTAAATGCCAATTTTCAGTTTCATTATGATACTCATTATAACACTGGTTTTCATTATGAAACTGAAAAATTGACCAATAGAAATCTAGATTTTTAAATAGCCAAGTAGGCAGACCCAATATTTTCTGTAGAATGTCGAAAAAAGACCAAAATAAATGTCGAGCACCAGACCAAAAATACTTGACCAAGGTAAATACATACACATAGATTCAAAAGTTTTGCATCACCCTAAATCTCCGAAAAAAAAATGTGTTCATTATCAATGGATCAGGGATTAATCAAATAATTAGTTTCAATAAAAAAAACGTGTATATTTATCAAAAATTTTTATTATCCAATAATAAACTTGCTTTAAACATAAAAAGTATTCTTAGAAATTAAATAAATTAAATACAAATTGATTCTTTTTAAAGAAAAGGTTAAGTGAGAACCTGCATGAGAACTTTTAATAAAGAGTATTTCCACCTCTAGAATTTATGCAAGCTTGAAGTCGCCTGCCCATGCTGTTTACCAAATTACTGACATTATGTTGAGGAATATTTCGCCATTCTTCTTGGGCCGCATAAACAAGCTCTTGTACACTCCTGGGTGGATTTTTGCGTGCTGCCACTGCTCTGGCAAGCATGTCCCAAGCATGTTCTATGGGATTCATGTCAGGAGATAGGGCAGGCCAGTTCAAATGATTGATCCCTTCAGTTTCAAGATACTCATTTACAGCTCTGGTCCGATGAGGTCGGGCGTTATCGTCCATAAAAAGAAGGAATTGCCAACAGCTGCGCGCCATAGCCTCACGTGAGGATGTAGAATCTCTCTGAGATATCTATCAACAGTCATCGTTCCCTCCACATGAATTAATTCTGTGCGATCATTTAAGATGATACCAGCCCAAAACATAGCACTTCCTCCTTTGAAGGGCGGCACGGGGCGAGCATGGGCAAGCTGAGCAACTCTCGTTGGATCCCGCCACACACGTATTCGATGGCTATCTTGTACCAAACAAATTCTTGTCTCGTCGGAAAAAAACACCGAATTCCAAAATTCTTCAGACAAGGCCGCGTGTTCTTGAGCTCACTGTAGTCGGCGAACTCTGTGCTCAGGTTGTAGTCTGGGCACTCTTATTGGTCGGCGACACCTCAAACCTGTCGCAAGTATTCGTCTTCGTAATGTCGAGATCGATACTTGAACTCCCAACGCATGTCTCATATATCTTTGGAGTGCTGGTATTGCCATGGTCGGGTCTCTTCGGATAGTTAAGTGGATATAGCGGTTCTGCCGCTGATTAGTAACACGCCTTCTACCGCTTCTAGGTCTATCACGAAGAGAATTGGTCTGGAGATACCGGTTCCATACACGAGACACATCACTTTGCCAAACGCCAACTCTGTTTGCCACGAACCTTTGAGAATGACCTTCTTCAACTAAAGCCACTATTCTTGCACGGTCTATCTCACTTATGACTTGACGATTCATGTTTGCATTTAAAATCGTAAAAATCAAATGCCTTGAATGTTAAAATGATCGCACTAAAAATGTTATCTTACAAAAAAAACTGTAAACATCTGTATATTGCAAAAAATATGGAACATATTGAAATGGTAAACATTGATAAACAAGCCAACAAAAAATTGTTAGCGCAAAAAAATTCCTTCGCATCCGAAGAAGGTGATGCAAAACTTTTGAATATATGTGTATTTAAACTTATTAATTTTTGTTTACAATAATTTATTACTAATTGTGTATAACAGTAACATACCTATATACGTTTTATATTTGTTTAATGTGGTCCCGTAGGTTGGTTCGAGACCCGGTTTGTGCATTTTTTTATATTTTTTTTTTATTCAAACCAAATTTCTTTTTCGTAGAAAAAATAGTGTATGCAAGTTTCATGTAATGTTTATTAATACACTCGCATTAACCATACGAAACTCGCCTTTGGCTCGTTTCGTATCCCAGTGACACCTTTGTTAAGGAGTCTTGTATAATAAATAAAATATAATAGTAGAAATATGAAATATATAAAATATTTATAATGGTGTGTTTTAATTTTGCCCACCCATAAATATTTCTGTTTCAAATCTTTTTAAAATGTAAAAAAATATATATTACCTACATATTCCTACACGTTTTGTACATTGTTAACTCCCAGCATCATTGTACTTACCAAAAAAAGATAACTGAGTTACTGATAGTAAAGTAATATTTCATATTACATCTGAAAATCCATGTCGCATTTAAATAATCATTCATAAAGTGGAAATATGCATGAAAATTAAACACAAACAGAGTATTTTCTATATATTTAGCATTGTACATCACCGATTGAGATTCCCACATGACGTCACACGCTGGCTATGCAGTATTCGTGATAAATATATTATTCATTGTTATATTAATACTCATTAAGTAAATATTTATAATCCACCCATTTTGAAAAAGGTTACAGTTCAATATAATTTCAACCTGCTTTTAAACTATAATAAATATTTGATTGTTCCATGAATAATTAATACAATTTAGTAACTTCATTATAAAGTACCTTCTAAACGGGCAATATTTTTAGTGCAATATGTGGCTGTAATATTGGCAACTATAGCCAAGCCAGCATGACAACATTTCAATTATAGCATATGACTCTGACATATATATCTCTGCAATATTGTTTGCAAAACTATGGCCCATTAATGAAACTAATTTGTTTTGTAGACGGGCAATGTTGCCAGCCACAGTGTTGCAGCTACATATTGCACTGAAAATATTGCCAGTTTATAAGCACTTTGAGTATGAACAGACTTTACAATTTTTTTAACTTATTATGATTTATATTCTTTTATATTTTTTAGACATTCTAACCGTGTATTGATTCAATTAACGTCCGTTATGATCTGAGAGTCTTTTAATTTGCTGTCAACGGCTTAGCTAATCGCGAGGATTTGACTAACAAATTCGAAAAATTAAATTAAGTGTTAGTAGAGCAAAAACATGTGGTTCTATTGATTTTCCATCTCCCGGGGTGAAAAACCACACAGATATTTCGCGTGGAAAGAAAATAAGAAAATTTGTACTTGAAATTCCGAAGTGTTCGTGTTTTTCAGCCATAAAACGGCACTTGTGTACAGGATTTTTCATAATAAAGGATAAAATACCTCTTGATACCCTACAAATAAAGAATTCAGATGTAAATCTTTGTCAATTTCGTAAAATATGTGTTGGAATTGATAAAAATTTAACAAAAAGGGCTAAAAATAATAATTCCCTTCCCTTATTCCTTTCGTTAACGAACTATGTCTGTAAAGTTACAAATTGATAATTGTTTTCTATTTTTCACTAAATTCTTCAAACATTTTTAAAGAAAAAGTGCTCTGTTGTGACATCTAGATAAAATCAATAAAACATTTGGACATTTTTAGCCAATGGCAGGACATCTTTCATGTGGACGGACGGACGTCGTGCGCTACTTTTTGTTTACATCGTCATTTAAATTCATTAATATTCAATCAATAAAATCAATGTATTTAACACCTAAAATTATGCATTGCATTGTTTATACATTGTCAGTCTGAAGTCATGGGAAGTTTTCAGTAAATAACGCCGCTGATACAGATTGCGAAATGTCTATTCGAGCCATGCGATTTACACATGTGCGACAAGGGAAATATGAGAAAAACACTTGAAAAAGAGAGAAGAATAATTGTGCGCATTCAGCAGTTGCCAAATGTTTTTATCTGTAAAAGTTATTCCCAATTTTTGTCGGCAACAATGTTAAATACCAATTCGAAAGCAGTGTATAGATTTTATTTATTGCAGATTGTACCTATTTGTCCATTTATTTTGTTGAACTAAATTATTTTATTCTTATCTGTGTTGATCTCACTTATTTTTCAAAAGTCAATAATATTATCAATCTCGAATTTCTCCCAATAAATACGGCGTTATCCCGTATTAAAAGTTAAATGCAAAATATGATAATTATTTCTTAGAAAGTACCAAACATTTTTAACTGGCAACGCTACTTTCATATAAGATTGGTAGCTGGAACTGAAAACACGCCCAACTAGCAAAATGGAATTCTAAGAGGACTGTTGTATAACAGTCGAATAGCGTTGCTTTAAGGACTGTTTGCTTTTATAGGGCCTTTTATTGCGATAATTTTGTTTTTTAAAGAAAGTTGTTGTATTAAATGATTCTATAGTGACTTTTATAATATATGCTATAACGCATTATACGATCATTTCTTTGAAAATGATATAATACCTTATAAGCAAGTTTATACAATATCAAAAATATCATTTTATAAAACTTTTATACCTATTGTATAAGAGTTCTATAATATACTATATAACTAACAGCTACAACATTTTAAAATAGTTACTTAAGCTTGTCTTATTGAAGCTGTATAATGTTGTATAATGAATATTTTATATATAGCATTCAATTGCGTTGCATTATAAAACACTTTTATACGTGAACTTTGGATATTATAAGCCTATCTCCTTTATAAATGTCTTATAGGATAAAACTGTGTATGACAGAATAAATTTGTTCCAAAAACTGCATTTTACAACTGAAGTGACTTTTGCATTGAAATATCTTATTTTGTTGGGTGACACATACAGTTAAAATATATGAATTGAGTGAGAGTTCTTTGTTACCTTCCTCAAAAGTCTCGACTATTTTAAACATTATTTTCACAAATGATTTCGCAAATGATTCTATGAAGGTTGTATAGTGCCGCTAGTCGCACACAACCACGTTGAACAACCGAATCATAACCGAATGTTACCATGATGCAGATATCTGTTCAGCCTTCTTAAACACTCTGAAGCATGGTTGTTAGGTTGACCTAAAAGTTTTATAGGAGAAAGAGAATTTTAACCTATTTTTTTTCATGTGAACCGCCATTCTATAAATGTGACTACATGACACACTATAAAATCATTTTATAGTAGCTGTATAAATGATTATGAAACAGTCGATTAAGAGTTGTATAAATTTGTATTAAACAGTCATATAAGGGTTGTATAAACTTTTAATAGAACTGTTATACAACCAAACAGTTGTATAATAATGGGCCCTTTTTAGTTGTATAAGGATCATTTAATGGTTTTGTAGACCGTTACAAGAATTTCAGTATCCTATATATCTTGTAGCTGTTTATACAACCCTTATAGAATTTAAATTGCTACTTGGGCGCCCAACGCTGACTGCGAACAATTATTCTTCTCTCTCTTTCAAGTAGTTCCGCTAATATTTTCCTTGTCGTACTTGTGTAAATCGTATGGCTCGAATAGACTTATATGTATATGTGTCTACAGTCAGACAATAACTATTGCTACTTATCGTGTCTTTTTGATGATGTAAGTCTCTAATTTTCACTAGACTTAACATTTTTCTGTATTTACTCTAATGCCTTCTAATATGCCTTTTAAAAGTTTTTACTGTTTAATGTTATTTGAATGTACTGCTATTATTCTAGAAGCTTGTTTCGCTAACCTAGTTAGAACCGTATGTTTATTTTAAAAGCTTTTCTGCTATTGTTAACTCAATTAATGAGACACGTGCCGAAAGTGGATTTGAAAACGACAAAATTTATATACAAAAATTTCCCATCTCTCTCTCACTAACAAAATATACACTTATATTTTCCCCCGGCCTGTAGGGTATATTCTTTTGGAAACCGGAGATTGTAAGTTGCTGTCTGAATCTGAATCTTAATAACATTTGAATTTCTTCTTATGTGGATATTACAAACCCAGTATTCATTTTGGCACACTCTGAGATTGATGTTGTGAAAAAGTTGAAAATTTTGGAAAAATTTACCAGTTCTAATAAATTAACTGTGAATTTACAGAAGACAAAAATTATGCAATTTTTTAAAGGAGCTCATTCATATCTCAAATGTGGTTTAATGAAATCCAAACTAATGGTTCAATAAAACTCAAAGTCCAAACTACAATAAATTTTATTATAGTCCTTTTTGGGGACTATAATAAAATTTATTGCAGTTTGGACTTTGAGTTTTATTGAACCATTAGTTTGGCTAACTTTAATTTTTATTTCAATAACCAATTGATTCCTACAACCAATAAATATTCATATTTAGGTGTAGTCTTCACTTCACCAGATCTATTTAATTAAATGGTCCAATTAAGTGTCAACAAAGGTAAGCAGGCAATAGGTTCTCTCTTACCAATAATGGCTAAAACAAAAATTGATACTTGGCAACCTAGAATCAAATTGTTGGAGTCACTCGACCTTTTATAACCATGTATATATATTTTTTAATGGAGCCGTCCCTTCGCCGGTACCACCTCAGCCTCCTGGGCTTATTGTGGATACTCCTCGTGGTGTTCTGACTACAACCTATCCAGCCAATCCGTTCCCTGTATTAGCTCATACAGGTTCTTTGCTGGTTGGTTGTAGAAGTCTTCTGGAGTCATTTGGGTTCTGCCATACAGTTTCTGCCTTCTGTGGTCCAGCGACTCACAGTTGCATAGTATATGCAGAGCTGTTTCGGTATCCTTTTTGCATTTTCTGCCTGTGAGGTCTCCGTTGTACAGCCGTATTTTGTTTAGGTGCTCCTTTGTGGGAAAGTGTCCCGTAATGGTGCGTAGTTTGTTCCTGCTCATTGAGAGCAGTTCTTTCGCTACTTTTTCTGATGGTTCTTTTATGAATTTCTTCCCATGTATTTGCCTGGTCGTAGTCTTCCAGTGTTTATTGTGTTGTTCTTTCAACCACCCTTTTAACCATGACCTCGTTAAGCATCTGGGGATGCCCATAGCAGGTTGGGTCCGGTCATCAGAGTTGACGATCCTACTCTTGCGAGTTCGTCAGCTTTTTCATTGCCTACGATTCCTTTGTGACCTGGGACCCACTCCAGTGTTACACTGTTCCGAGTCGCCAGTCTTCTAAGTTCTTCGCCGCATTCCCATACTAGCCGAGATGTCACCCTATAGCTCTGAAGTGCTTTAAGGGCGGCTTGACTGTCACTGTAGATCCTGATCTGCCTGTTGTTGTAGGCTCTCATATTATTAGCCCTTGCACATGCAAGTATTGCATAGACCTCTGCTTGAAATACAGAAGCGTATTTGCCAAGCGAGACGATCCCTTCATATTTGCTCGTCTTGCTGTATATGCCCGCTCCGGTGCCGAGTTCATTTTTTGATCCGTCTGTATACCAGATCAGTTCATTCGCTCTTCTAAGTGGTGGTGCGTTCTCTTCCTCAAGCTCCTTTCGATCTTTGATGACAATCTCGAAGTTCTTGCGAAAGATATATTTGGTGGTCATGTGGTCTGTTGGCATTTTGAAAATGTCATCATCCACATGCCTTATCTTTGTGTGTCCTTTCCCATGTGCCACGTCATGGTCTGATGCTTTTTCCAGTCGGGTTAGTGCTGCCCTTGCTTAGCACATTATGACACAATGTAGCGGAGGAAGGTCTAGCATTGTCTCCAGCGCCGCTGTAGGAGTAGTCCTCATTGCCCCTGTAATGCCAATGCATGCAAGTATTTGGACCTTGCTTAGTTTTAGTATAGCAGAGGATTGTCTGATCTTTGGCCACTTGCCCTTAGTGTCATGTTTAATTGTATTCCTTTGGGGAGTGGGGTATTTAGATATTTTAGAAAGAGTTCAGCTATATTTCCTGAAAAGAGTTCTTTTAGTTCCTATCAATACTCCAGATGCTATAATCCGTTTAGAGACTGGAAGAGTCAAGTTTGCATTTAATATTTTTAAAATGTCTCTCAACTGGATACACAAAATACTTACAATGGATAAGCATCGCTATCCTAAGCTCTGTTTTAAACAACAACTGCGTTTGGTCAACTCTACAGATATGAACTATAACTGGATAGTTCAGTTGAAAAAGTTCTTTGTTGATATTGACTGTGACCATATATGGAACAATTTGAATCATCCTTCTTTTATATGGCAGAGGAAAGATTTGTTGTCCAAATATTATACATATTTACATGAATCAGATGTTAGTGTTGCGTCTCCATATTCTTTCATGTATTTATATTCTTCCTTTCCTACCATCTGTGAACCAAGCACGTACCTGGCTTTAAAATTACCCATCCAGGTTACCCGCACTCTTGTTCAATTGCGTATGTCTAACCAATTTAAAATTTACATTAAATGGTATTGGATATATTATTGACCCTGAATTGGATTGTACTTTTTGTAATATTCATGAAAAGGAAACTATTTTCCACTTACTGTTTGATTGTCCGATTTATACAACAATGAAACGGAATATCCCTTGCCTTGAAAATGTGAACTCACTGCTTCATACCTTAAATAAAATCACAATTTTTGAGGCTAGGAAAATTGCGGAATACATTTGGAATATATTGAAAATACGCCAATTTGTCTTGAATGAATAATGTTTTGTGTGTAGTTGTTAAGATTCGCTTAACCTTTTCCATTTTAAAAATACTTTTTTTATATAGAATTATATTGTACCTTGCTGTAACATTGTTTTAGAAGGAATAAAATCATTATTATTATTATTCATGGTTCTCTCAAACAAAATATCCACGCCCATGGTTGATTTTTTGGCTGGTTCAATCTGCTGTAGATCGTTCGGCAATATAAGTGACTTATACTGTAGATTAGATCCAATTTGGGATGATGCAGTGAATGATAATTAATATTTATCTTTTGGAATATTATTGTGTATTTTTTTATTGGTATTTCATTACGTCAACAAATGAATAATATAATTTTTGTGCTACTTTACCCTTTTAACGGGTATTTTTATTAATTGCTTTTTTATTTGCAGGTAAAGATTACATTTGGGGCCAGGGACACGTTGGCGTTAAATGTAAAGGTATGTACCACATTTTTATTTTATTTTATCCTATAAAAAGAAGTATTTAGATGTCAGTTTAGTACAATCTATTTATGAATGTATGATGCAATCGTTGTGTTTTTGGTGATTTTTAGTTTAATTAATTTACATGTAATGGAAATTATCTAAGTAAATTTAATTAGGCATACGGACAACGAACAAGTGTTCTGCATTCAGAGTCGATTCCTCTCTCCCATTGAAGCACGTTTTAATAACAATTGGAATATTTTACTGACTCACTATACTTCTTCCTGCGATCATTATACATATACAATGTGTCCAAAAATATGAATCTAACATTTAACAAACAAAATATTGATAAAAATCTGCTTTACCATGTATACAGTGTGACCCATTTTGTTTGGAAGCACCCCCGTAAAATCCGCATTTTTCAACCGATTTTGTTTTAACTTTTTTTGTTAAATTCAGTATCAAAAACAGTATTTTGGCACAAATTTTCATAGCCTATACTCTATTTCTTAATGTCTGACAGCACAGTAGCCTCATTAAATATTCAAATAGAAATTTATCTTTTACAAAGTGATCCTAAGAATTTTACAAGTAAATACTAAAATTCTAATGCAAAACAAGTAGGTGTCTGTATTGGTTATCTATACATCCCTGTTTCAGCTCAAAATACAATATGGTAATAAAACTGAACAATGCCAGATAAACGATAAATATTGCGGCAGTGGCGGAGATTACGATATTAGTTTATTCTGCTTATTTAATTAGATACGGTCGACATTACAGTTGAAATAAAATTCATTCGTTCAGGCCTATTAACAAAATTTTATTTGTGTAATATTTTCCTCAAAGTTTTTCGCCCTATGTCAGGCAAATTCTATTAAATGTTTCTTGGAAATTATCAAGTTGTTTTAACTAACCGAATTTAGATTCATATTACCTTTATATATCAGATCGGGTATAAAATTAGATAGTAAATAAATTCCTTAGATGAACGGTGACGCTTATGGTTTACTACCTGACTAGCATCTGTGACCTTTTCGCGTGTTAATTAATTAAGCACAATTTTACATTACTTTCAGAAGCTATAACTCCAGAACGGGTTAAGTTATCGGCTTCGAATTTTTACTGTGCAATATATTTGAGTCCTTGTTTTTGTTTACCATGTTGCCATTTTCAAAATTTGTCCTTTTTGGCAAAGAAAAAATTAACATAGAGTGCCTTGAAAATAGTAATTACGCTATGAAAATTTGTGCCAAAATAATGTTTTTGATACTGAATCTAACAAAAAAAATTGAAACAAAATCGGTTGAAAAGTACGGGGGTGCTTCCAATCAAAATGGGTCACACTATATTGAGTATTCAAATTTTTGTTTTGGTGTTCAGGCATGACATTTTAACCTGGTTTATTGCTGAATATATTTTACAGACTATTTACAGTACTGTACAATGAAGCGATTCCCACTTTACCGAACGAATGGAATAACGTTCGTGTCCCTATTCTAACTTTACAAATTATTATCTGATGACTTCAAAGTAAAGTCAAATTAACCAATTTGCATAATCACTTCTTTCATGCTGCTGTATTTGAATAGTAGAGATGGAGAAATTAGTGCCGTTTTGCTGGATATTTAATCGGGAGTCATTTTCTCTTATCCCTTTAATTGTTGTATGTTATTTAAATAAGTTTACTGCGTTGAAACTTCAAAATTACATTAATTAACACAGAAAGTTTCAGTATTACGGAAGCGTCAGTTCCTAAGTCTTAATCAAGACATTCCGTAGGGTTGAATTAAATCAAAGTTATAAGGTAGGCTTCAAAATTCTCCAAACTTTTTTTTATTTGTTATGTTGTGACCATTTTGAGACTAAATATACGGAGCACAAACTTGTATAGGAAAAATGTCCAGCGGTAAGCATTAAATAGCAGATGGCGCGAGAGTAGCAAAAGGGTCTAAAGACAGTAAAGTATACCGACCAAGTTAACCTAACAAAATGTCAGTCTATAGCAGTGTTTACCTAAACATTAAAAATCAAAATGTTCAAAAAACAATGTGACGTTATTCCCATAAGAGTGCTTTCAGACGAGACACTTTGTGGCCGACTACTAGTGTCTGAAAAGAATCGCGCGGCTAAAAATACATTAATATAAATAG
>CAJUYH010001820.1:0-13241 GCA_910591685.1 Galerucella tenella
TCATAACCAAAACGAACTATTAGCAAAAATTCATGAAGCCGCAAATATTTTAAAAAATGGCAACGCGATGTTTTTAAAAGTAAGACAACATTTACAAAAAAGTTTACGAAAATGTATTGAAGTAAACGGTGGTCACTTTCAACATTTAATGAAATAAATGTAATTATTGTTTTTTTTCTTTTCTTTTTCCAATTAAATTGTATTCTTTGAACAACCAATGTTTTATTTAGGTAATAATTTTTAAATGCCGGCGTGGCAAGCAGCAGTATTAAAATAGCAATATCTTGAAAACGACTTAAAATATGGGAATTGAACAAGTGTACCTTTTTTGTTCCAAAATGATGCAGTTTTTATTATTTTGTAATAAAATGCACATTATACAGGGGGAAAAAAAATACCGCTGATTTATCAAATTTTAACTGTGTAACCAGCGCCATCTAGAAGTATTATTAAAAATTAAGGCAATATCGTGCTTATTACCATTAAAAACCATAGTGTACTAATTTTGAGACCAATACATTCAGTTGTTTTCTAAATATTACGAATTTTCAAAAATATTTTGTCAACTTTAACGCCCCATATCTCGCTTACTATTAACATTTTACTGGTGCATGTTTGTATCAAACGACTTATTTTTATCACCCCTTTCTACAGTTCATATATTGTCCATTAGTTATGGGACACCCTGTATAGTTGTTGTGAAAAACGAATTACACTAGCCAAATTTCCGTGTAGTTGGTTTTGGATACTTATAACATTAATTTAACTCTACATCCTACCCAATATACAGGGTTGATTGCTTTACGTTCTTCATTTCAATTTTTTTCGGTCGTTTATTGGCTATAAAGTTTCTTGTCCCACGTATAAATCATTATAAACACTTTCTACGACAAGTAAAAATGTCCAATAACATACTGTTAGAAGCCGGAGGATGTAAATAGGGTCTCGATGAGAGCGAAAAGTAGCTTTCGGACCTTTTATAAGGAATTTTCGTCTGCGGCTGACAGATAACGCTATCGCTTTCTTTGAGAAAAGCCATTAGTAAGACCCAAACGACGCGTCGTTAGCGCCCCCTTACAGGTGTTTTTGTCATAGTCCACACCACCCTATGTACACATAATGAAACTCCAAAAATTGGGATAGTTAGGTATAATAATTATTTTTTTCTTTCAGGATTCACTTTTGTAATGATTTTTTTTCTATTATTCAAGCTTATGTTCTCCATCAGAATTATAGCAATATTTTGATTAGCTCGTATATAGAATATGTCATTTAATGATGTCAAATATGTCAGTTATTCTTGTATTTTTACTATTCGCGTATTAGAACATTTAAATCTTTGTACAGATATCGCAGTGGAAATCGAAACCACTAAAGATTCCCATGGTCCTCATCAACTGCTCTGATCCTCGCTGTTGGGAAAAATCACACCACTTAAGCCATCTAGCTTGAAATGTCGTAATTGAACAATCAATCGCTATAGAATTTATTCGAAATGTCAGTTAAAAAAAATCTGTACGCTTTGTGAATAATCTCTCGCGAATGAGTTGATATTTGATCTGCTTTTATTTGTTTAATTTTTTCAGCCGAACAAGCCTAATCGTAGTTTCCTGTAAAGTACTATATTTTCCCAAGAAAATATTGTCCCAGTTGGCATTTCAGTAGCGCTGGGAGATAAAAAGTTATTAAGTCAGTAAAAATGCATCGTTTATTGTCAACTGATATTTTAAAATTGCCTCAGCGGTTTGGGACTGGCTTATCTTTCTCCTGAAGCTTGCCAGATTCCAGCCATTTGTGTTCTGAATGTTCAGAAATTTCATTTTTATTTTTTTCTATTTTTTTCCGTTTCTATGAATTGACAAATTTCCATAGTTAACTTTCCAACAACTAACAATGAAATTACATCTAGTTTTATCAGTTTCTTTTTATTTAAAAAAATACAAAATCCTCAAGTCTGACAGTCGACGAAAAACCTTGCAAATTGAATATATCAAAAATATTGAATTTAACAAGCACACCGAAAAGGATAATCCTTTTTTCTCGTCCTAATTATAAAGGTTTGTTATGGGAGATTTTGCAATTTTGATTCAAAGGATAATCCTTGACGCGTAGCGCTACCCTTCGTTCTATATCCTACGTAAAATCCTGATTCGGTTTAGATTTAAAACCGAATAAATTCACCTTAGAATCGAGCTAAAGCGGATAGTCAACAAATGAGGAGAAAATCTTATATAAAAGTATTTCCGGGAAATTGAAAGACTTCATTTTGTTCTCGATACAGTAGTGAGAGCAAAAAAGTTCAGAAGTCTGCAGTGTATTTTATCAAAAAGGCTAATTATTCGTACCTAACTATTATATCACAACAGGAAATTTTAGACCTGGTGGGTGAGTATGCAGTAGTGAGAACACTGGTATAAGCGGACCTAGAAGGAAAATGTCTCTTAGCTTTGGTCGATACACAACTATGTTTCAAGCAGAGACGATTGCCGCCATAGCCTGCATTGATGAAAACATCAGAAGAGGATATACCGGAAAAAAAATTAAAATTTTCATCGATAGCCAGGCTCTGCTTAAAGCTATCAGCAATCCAAAAACTAGGCCTAAACTGGTAAAAAAATGTATAGAATCCCTTAACAAGCTGGCAAGAGACAATAAAGTGTCTCTAATATGGGATGATTACAGGGAATGAAATGACAGACCAGTTAGCTAAAGGCCCGGAACCGCTTTGTGGAATCACAAAGGATTACATAAGAGGGGAAGTCGGGAGCTGGCTAGTTAAGGAACACCAACTCAACTGTGGGCTAACACAAGGACACCTCCTACTAAGAGTCTACTGAATAAGTTAAACAAGGAGCTCTCGTCCAGGCTGTTGAAACTGGGTAAGAGAAATTTAAAGACAGTTACCGACCTGGTGACTGGACACTGTACCCTGAGGAAGCATTTGCACAGGATGGGCGAAGTAAGTGAACCTTTGTGCAGAAATTGTGAACTCTACAATGAAACATCTGCTCACATACTCTGTTTTTGTGAGAACTTACAAGGACTCAGACGGAAGCACTTTGGAGTGGAAATAACACAACCATCACAATTACTGAAGATTCCTCCAGATAAACTGGTGGGCTATTTAGAAGACACGAAGCTTCTGGAATAGAAGTAGGTAGATAACATGGGTAATGGTACAAAGATTCAGTGCAAGGGCCTGGACTGTTGAGCCCAACCCAAACGTAAAAGTGAATGAGTAGTGAAAACAAAAAAGTCCAGAAGTTTGCAGTGTTTTTTATCATAATGGCTAAATATTCGTACCTCTCCTATTATACCCCAACAGGGAATTGTAGACCTGGTTGGTGGGTAGCGGGGCTAAATGCCCTCCTCAATTTTTAAATATTTTTTTTGTCAAAACATATTTGAGGCAACTTGACATTTTTATATGCTGTAGTTTGTAAGCTTTTGGCAAATTTAACGTAAAAGAATATATTCAATTCATAATACACGCTTGTAGTTGAAATAAAAACGAAACAATTTTTCAAATTTTGGATACAGCGGCAAAAAAATTATTTCCAATATCCTCAAACATTGATTTAGCCCCGCCACTCACCAACCATGTCTGCAATTCCGTGTTGGGATTCAATAGGAGAGGTATAGGACTAATTTTCAGCTTGCCTGAAATATCTGCCCACACATTGGTGCCAGCTCCTGGAATATTCATATAATAGGTGGGAATTGTACGAAATGCTGTAGGTGTTAGGTGTCCATATAAACGATTGTAATAATCGTCCTTCCAATCTGTTGAAGGTTATTGTTGGTCGACTAGTTCAAAAGCAGTTCTGATACAATGCTTGAAGCCCATATGCTCATATTATATGCCGATATGCATTTAATTTAAGGTATCAAATCTTGAGGATATGCACTTTACCTGTCGCCTTAAGAAACACAGCTTTACCCATGTTAACAAGGGAGGTTTAGGAGATACAAAAAAATAGTTAATGCGCAGGGTATGGTGAATTTAAAAAGGTGTTGTAGGTGCAGTTTTCCCGGTGTAAATCGTAAAGTTTCGTCATGTGGAATAGCATTTAACGGTGCGCTGGAAAAAATATAACAAAAAGTTTTTCTCTAGAGACAACTCACATCTATTCACGGCGGGATTCTTTAGATCCCAATGGTGATTGGAACTACACTACTTCAAACGAAACTAATGAACTATACGTGCTCAAACAAGGAATTCTATTTTTAAAGGCTTGAGCTCCAGGCGACGAAAAAAGACAAATTTTACCTTTTTCTCTTTTATTTTTTTCAATCATTAGAGTTCAAGAATAATTGCTTTTGCGTTACTTGTAATTAGAACGTTTTTTTTTTCGGAAAAATATGTAGGTTTGAGTTTTCTGATTAGAGGCCGAGTTAAGTACAACCGGTAATTTAATTGGGAACAACTTTTGGAAAGTTGCAGTTAGTTTGGAAATTTTAAGAAAAAGAAACTAATGCTAAAGGAATATAAAATAGGTTCGGTAATGAGACAAAAGGTGAAATGAATCGGAAGTTTTAAGCTTCTCTACTTATTTCACTCCATATTTCATCCGTAAATTACGCTGGAAAATGAAAGGATGATGATAGGAGAGCTTTCGACAATACCAGAAGTGGAAACAATTATGACCTGGATACACTGGTGGCTCAAGTAGCCCTAGTCAGTTGTCCTAGTATCCCAGGAATAATAAACAACTCTTTTTTTAAATCTTTATTTTCGTAAAATTAAGTAAAACTTTTTTTGTGTGTTTTTTTTCTCCTATTCAATTCGACCGAATAGTTGAAGGAAAAGTTTTGTCCCTGCTCTCTGGAAACAACAACACTCCCGACAGTCTATTGTGATTTTATTTTTTTCAAATTTGCAATCGACGTTGGAAAAGTTTGTGAAAACAATTTGTACGCTCGAGTTTGTATTCATTAATGCAAAATTCAAGGGCTAATTGCTATGCTCGAAACACCAACTAAACGCACCGCATCGTTTTAATTAAAGTTGAATTTTGTCGTTATTGGAAAAGATTCAAAAGAAAACTAACTGCCACTGTGTATGTACGTCAGGCTAATTAGGCAGTTATTTGACAATATCGAGTAACTGTGAATATATTTCACTGCATCCGCCACTGTTTAAACAAAAGATGTCACATACATACTCTGAAAATTTTGGAATATTCCCATTTAAAATACCCGAAATCACAAGCTCAAGGTACACATGTGTGATAGTAAAGATTCGACAGGCGGATTTTGATTGCAGAAGGCACCAGATGGAGGATATCACTATTATTATCTATTCATGCAGATTTGACAGAGATGTCGTTCGCTTCGCTTTGTCGTTACAAAGAAAATTCCATCTTTGCAATGACATTCAAAGGATTCGCCAAAGATTTTGTTATGACTGGAAAAGGAATCCATTTGATAATTATATTTATACAGTGCGTCGAAAAACTAGAGCATAAATTAATTATTAATTTAATAGACCAAAAATGACAAAAGTTCTAGTAGAAGACGAATGATGCTATCATATAAAAGACATTACTTTTGGATACGTAAATGTTTTTACGTGTGTTTTTTGAACATTTAAAACAAAAATAACCTCCTTTTTATATACTGTGTTATTTATAAGATGCGACATGGGGATTCCTGTACAAAAGTGTTAAACGCGAGCTAACTTTTTCACTGAATAGCGTTCATAAAAAATAATAGCAGATTTGGAAAGGTCGTTAAAAAATTAGTTCAAATGCACTTTTAATTTTCTTAAATTCGCTCTGGTTTAGTAAGAAAATGGATAGTTATGTTTAAGAAAATCGAACTATACCACTTTCGGATATGGCTACTGTGTTTTGGTGCCTCTTCGACATCAACATGACTTGGGTTGAGGAAGCTCAATTTAAGCTTGCCACACACCGCTATATCTGCGAGCAGCCTTTCACACCTGAAGACAAGAAGGTTCGAGATCACAACCACTTGATTCCAGTCAACAACTATCGTGGTGCTGCTCATGAATCGTGTAATATGAACTATAAAGATGATCATGCTATCCCCGTAGTATTTCACAATATTGGTGGTTATGATGTCCACTTTATCATAACGGATATTGCTACGGATATTGCGTATGGAAAATAGCTACACGGTTAGGTGCACAGAAAATTTGAAACTTAAACCTTAAGTATAGCGGTTCGATTCGCCGCTGTGGTGTTTTCAGTATTCGAAAGTGTTATGAAAATGGTGTACTACTTTTTTAAACATACATTTTTCTATTGAACCAGAGTGAATTTAAGAAAATTGAAGTGCATTTGAACTGATTTTTCAACGACCTTCCCAATTCTGTTATTATTTTTTATGAACGCTATTTGTTAAAAAAGTTAGCTCGCGTTAGGTAATTAAAATATTTACAGAATCAGGGGTCTAGCGAGTTGATTGGATAATTGGGAAATTTGGAAAAACGAAAAAATTTGAATTTTTCTTGGAAATTCATATTTTCGTCATTTTTCAATCGTAAGAGCTGAAGATTGGTACATAGGAAGCTCTTCATATAAACTTCATATGTGCGAAGAGCAGAGTCCATATAGATATATAGATAGGCTGGCGCTCGGCGTAACCGGTCCTTTTCAGAGGTGTTTTTGGCCGACGAATCATTTTTTTACAAATAAAAAATATACGTTTTGCTGTTTTATATTCATATTTTTCTAAAGAAAAAATTAATAACTTTTCCATTCACTTCACTGCCTATAAACGGTTTTTTTTCTCTTCACATAATTTAAATGGAAATTATTAAAAATGAAATTGGAGCGATGGAAATGAATCGTCAAAAATCGGACAAGGTTAATTGTAAATTAATTAACAATGAAATATAGCTATACGACAATTGAACATGAAACAGTTGATCACAAATCACACGTCAAATGCAGTTGTCTCCATGCGCGTTGGTTATCTGCCACGGCATGCCGGTTCGCGAAATTATTATAAATATAATTGATTAAACGGTATAATTAATAGCGCCGTAGTAACGGCTCAATTTAAAATTTGTTCTCCACCGGCCCTAATTGATATTTAGTAATTAATTTCCCAATGTCATTTGTTCCGTAAAGCCGGAACAAAGGGTTTTCTGTCGGGACTACGGTTTCGATTCGCTGATTCGGATATTTTATTATCAAATTTTTGACTTTTATTGTACAATGTGATGGTTTGTTCGACATTTACGTGTAGTCATTAATTTTATTGTTTTTATTGACAGAACACACTTCCGCGTTGATTTCGTTTGGGCAGTGACGTCGTTACAGAACGTCCAATTAACCAACGGTGACAACTCCAAAACATTGACATTTATAGGTCCGAGAAAATTTCAGCAGTCAGAAGAATATACTCAATACAGCAATCGACAATTACTTAAATTTTCTTTTAATTAAATGTAGAGAAAATCGCTCAGGTCTAAAATGGACCACAAAAAAATCTAATATAAAAGTACTCGACAAATAATTTTATAATTTTCAAGGGGAGAAAACGAAGCAATAAAACACAGCTAGACACAATGAAATACCGCAAACTTTTCGGGTCGGCAAAAAAACGTAATTACAAACGAAAATTTTAATAACAAGAGGTTTTGCCATAACACAGATATACGTATATATATATATACAAGTTTCCTAACGAATATACAAAACCTTATTAAACCGCGTGGAACCAGCCAGGCGTGTATCAACAACCAACTATCAGGGTACAGAGAGCGCACTGCGGTTGTCGGTTGATGCGGCCGTTTTAATAATGGGATCAGCCCTGATTATACTCCCATCATAGGCTTTTCCACTATCGATAAATTTGTTATAATACGCGGTTACCAATGCCCACTACTAAACGTTAACGCGCGAGCTTTCGTACTCAACGATTCTTGTTTAAAGCTAAACAAATTATATTTAGTACGTAAAATGTTAATTCAACATTTGTCCGTTTTTTTTCTGACAATCACTGTCAAAATCAGTTGTTTTGTCGGAAATTCGGTGAAAAATCGTCGATAAGACTAAATGGCCTAAAACAATGTAATAAAATACGCAATCGAGATGGAAATGCGTTGCGTGCGCCCTGAAGGGCCATCATGGGTTATCTGTCAACAACAAACACAAATCAGTTTGACCTACAAAATCCCCATATTGTATATCCTCTACCTACGTTCGATGTTATCAATTACCATGTGCGTAGGGAATTTATGGATTCGATCAGAAAATCACAAAATTTGAATTATTATGATTGAATTGATATCCCTTACACCTTATTTAAAAATTACAGTCTGTTTACCCAATATTGTCGCCAAAAATTGTTTCTATAATAATATTTTCAACTTTTTGCTGCAAGTGAGAGATCTTTTGTTGATAACAAACACCACCGAAACGTTGGAAATAAAAATTGGGTTGAGGCATTGATAAAGAAACATCCTTCAAAGGATCTCATCGCTAAATCTATATAAAGTAACGGTACAAATGAGGAATTTCTGAAAGATCTCCCTTTACATTCCCCCTCTCTTATCAAAAGCCAAGCGCAATAATAAATTGGTTCCAAGGGTGAGATTGATGTCTTTATATAACGTATACCGAAGGGTTGAAAACTTTCCACATCGGTAAACTAGATTTTCACAAAATCTTTCAAACTTTAGGTATGTTGAAAAAACATTGGTGATTGGTCGATGCAATGGTAGACCAGCTAAATAAAGAAGGCTCTAAAGGAGACTTCACAGGTCCGGAGCCGTTTTGTGGAATCACAAAGGATTACATAAGAGGGGCTAGTTAAGGAACACCAACTCAAATGGAGACTGACACAAGGACACCTCCATACTAAGAGTCTACTGAATAAGTTAGACAAGAAACTCTTGTCCAGGCTGCTGAAACTGGGTAAGAGAAATTTGAAGACAGTTACCGACCTAGTGACTGGACACTGTACCCTGAAGAAGCATTCGCACAGGATGGGCAAAGTTAGTGAACTCATGTGCAGAAAATGTGAACTTTACGATGAAACACCTACTCACATACCCTGCCTCTGTGAGAACTTACAGAGACTGAGACGAGAGCACTTTGTAGGGGAAATAGCAACCATCACAACTACTGAAGATTCCTCCAGATAAACTGGTGGTCTATATAGAAGACGCGAAGCTTCTGGAATGGAAGTAGGTAGATTCAGTTCAAGTGCCTGGGATGTTGAGGATGGATGGTCAATGCAACGCAAGATATGTTGTATCGCTTTTAAAGTGATTTTTTGCACTTTTCACCATTAGTCCATCAGCAAGACTTCCAAGTTACCCCTGCCGGTTACCATTCCCCCTATTTTATCGATGTTAATCTCAGTTGAAATACTCTGTATAAATGTTAGTTAACTTATCAATAAAAATACTTCAAGATGAATTAAAAATATGTTTTAAGATAAAAACATTTTCAATTTAATTTTATGCTACTGAACTTTTATCCACTATCTCAGTCGAACGTCGCTTGATAAGAAGAATAGAAAATGAATTATTTGGACAAAGGCCAGTAATATTCGAAGTATCTCTACACTGCGACTGTCATTATATAATGGCCATTGAATAAATCAACTGGCATTCGATTGGGCTTCTCTCTATTCACTATATCGAAGAAAATATATTTGTTAGCCATAAATTGTTCAGAATATACCCTTCAGTGAGCATGTAAATGCTGGAAAACTACTACATTGACTGCATTCATTCGATAATGTTTTTTGTGCTGTTTTTTAGAACAGTTAAATTTTTTTTTCGCAATCTTTCCTTCAATAGGATATTTAACAACAAATGTTTCATGTTTTATTAGGTAATATTAATAAGAGACAAATGGAAATTCAAAAATAAGATTATTTCAAATTTAGTCGTTAGACAAACAGAAAAAAAATTACTGAAGGTATGCAACTTATAATGCAGATACGTCACTAGTTTAAATGTGAAGTTGTCTACAGTCTTCCTTTGCTATTCCATGTTTCAACTTCTTCTTTCTCCTTTATTGGTGTGTTTGAGCTTGTTCTACATCTATCAGTCTGTTGTTTATCTTGTTCAATGAAGCATTTTATTTATAAAATGTGTGAAGTATTGAAGGAAGAAAATAGAAAATACTAGAGCTCCTGGAACATCCTGTTTTACCTATTTATAGCAGTGAAATATCTTAGGAAAATCGAAAATTCTTTCAAAAAGGTCTGTAGAATAAGAAAGTTATTTATACAGTGTATGATTTCCTTGAAAGAAAATCAGACAAGCACACTCGCCTGTGAAATAATCAAGTCCTCGGTCCTTTCGGCTCGACTGTCCTGCACTGTTCAAACAGAAGGATAGGGCCGCCGGTAGGTCCAATCAGAACTGCAAATATTAATGGTGATTGTTAATGTAATTTCTATGAATTTGACTATTGAAGGGACTCGCGTCCACTGATAAATAAACAAAACGCTCTACTCGGCCGATATAATGTGAAAGATCCACATAATTCCGCATACAATAGAATTCCTATTTGATTGGCTCTAAAACGACCGTAATTGTGAATAATCATTTCGTGTATGTAGCATTTGTTGAACAGGTTTTCATAAAAGCTTTTGTCACTGATAAATTGCCATTGTTTTTTTTTCTGTATATTATTCTGGCTTTTTTGATGAATTTACTCTATGATTTTTTATTTATATTTTATTGTCTTTATAAAAACATGTGAAACGGAAAAGGATGAAAAAAATAAGAAAAAGGCTTGTCTAAGTTGGAAAATCAGGATAAAAATGAATTGAATTCGAAACAATAACAAAGTGGCGAAAAATGTACTTAAATGCAGTTGAAAAAAATGGATAAAACAAACAATTCCCTGCGGTCCGGAATATAGAAGCTGGATGATCAAGAAATTGTCGGAAATCGGATTGATGATTGGCTCGCGAAGAGCAGAGCTGTATCTCTGTATCTGTAGAGTAGGGAGGTTAAGTGTAGGCTCACAGCACTCAGGCCACATGTGACCCGTTGTACATTCTCCCGAAGAGTTGTCCCCCTAGGTCCATCCTGTCCTTCCCAGGAAGGTGGACAGGTCACTAGGAGACATCTCCTTTATATCGGCAGGTGTAGGCCAAGACTCACCGAACACACACTCTCTTATTGACGATAACTCCGGACACTCGCATAAGACATGCCTGACAGTTTCATCTTCCTGTTCACACATCCTGCATAGAGGTGTGTCCATTATCCCCATAGTATGGAGGTGTTTCCGTAGTTGACAGTGGCCAGTCAGAAATCCTACTGTTGAACGTAGGCTTTTCCTGGTCATCGTCAAATATTTCTTCGGCGCTAGCTTCCCAGGGTAGCCCAGGGTGATCCTGGCAGGACTGCATCCTTTGATTCCATTCCATCACATAAGGGATTGAGCATGGATGTAACGTTTGGCTAGATCCGCAATTGTCGGAGTCGTTAGGCCGTAGGTGTCACTGGGTCCTAAAATTTTTAGTCCGCCACCTCAGGATAATACTGCTATCTGCCGAGGCGTTAGCTGAATCTTGGTGGCACTCTACTACTAGCCCCGATATAACACGTTGTCTGTTATAGGCTAATAGGGCTTGTCTACTATCAGTGCAGATTGTACTCCTTTTATTGGACCTGAACAATTTTGAAATGTTGTGGTTCTTAATGAACAATCATAATAAATCATTTTGGAACAGATATTATTAGAGCCTTATCAGGCCAAAGGACAAGCTTTGAAACTAACAAGAAGATTTCTCAAAAACTTGGACTAAAATTTAGAGTCAGGGCTGGTAAATCAACCTCCTTGTAATCTAATATACTCTAAAATATATTGACAAAAGAAATTATTTTTTATTTTCGCCATTTTCTACCATTGTCAATATTTTAACCATTTATTCGAAATTTCTTTTTCACAGTGTCATGTCTGGTTAATCTACTGACAAATAATGCACATCCACCATGAGTTGAAAGCAAATTCACATTATTTATTGTTTAAATGCAAACGGGCCATTTTTCCACTGCCACCAAACAACTGACGGTGAATTTTCAATTATCACAAGTACAAATCAATACGCTATAAATTTAAATTATTATTTTGAGCTACTGGAAGTTGATATTTAAATTTGTGATTGTGGAGACACGAGACGAGATGAGGCAAAAATCTTGTCTCGCTCTCGTAGTCAGTTGTCTTGTCTTATAAAATATTTCTCAGATATTTTAATATTTAAATTTATCACTACCTATGAAGAACTATTTATTTTTTCCAAAAAATATTTCCTGAAAAACTTTTTAACGAGACTAGAAACGAGAAAAATTTTGCTCATGTGAAGCCCTATTGCTGGTATAATTTTTATCTTTCCAGCTATCAATAATCATTGATGGATTCAAAACGAAGAATAGCCAAAAACTCCTTCTACTTCATTAATTATAGAAACACATAAAAACCGGAGGCTTCTTTTTGTATTGACCCTAATCCCTCTAATAATTTCTGAACTAGTTTTCGGCCGAACTCTTATTCTCTTTATGGGCAATACGACTTCAAATCGAAATAAAAATCTAAAATCCTTGATCAAGGCGGCTTAGGGGAATGAGTACGCGACGGCTTGGCTGACCAGTCAAAGCCTACTGGATGACGAGCAAAAGCGAGCTCGGGGTAGCACGGTGGGGTAGAGAGAAAGTCGAATAGCAAAGGTAATTGGGAATCTCTGGGGTAGAGACTATCACGGGAGATTACAGTGGCGTGCAGTGGATTTATAAAATTGTTTCATTTGTTAGTTGTAGGTAAATTCTGTTTAAAAACACACACGAAAACGAGATTTTTCTCGTCTGGGTATCATCTCGAAAAACCGAGACATGACGAGGCATTTATGAAAATACTCTAGGCGATACTGAGCCCGCATTTCGTGTAGCCCAAGAGTATTTTTACTGGGCTTGTTTTTTTTTTCCATAAAATATATTTATCGTGAAGCATTTGTGAAATATCCGAAAAGAAAAAGGCGAGACAGCTGATTACGAGACCGAGACTTTCATTTTCAACTGATTTTTCATTGTACGGCCTAATTTGTCTCGTGTAAGCACTTAAAATTAATATCTATTATTGAAAAAAAAACGCGAATTTCATACTAAAATTTTCATATCATGGCTAAAATCCCATTAAGTTATAGGATTAATTACTACGGTTCAACTAGCTATCGCAATTAATTTCTGTATGAAAAAAGCTTTGCCGTACACAAAACAGCAAAAGGTAATTACATCAAAT
>CAJUYH010001820.1:18241-45241 GCA_910591685.1 Galerucella tenella
TACTATTTTTTGTAAGTCGAATTTAGATTATAGGTGAGAACCATGATATATATATATATATATATATATGGGTTTTGCCATTATTTTTGATAATTCTCACACACATTCCAACTGAAGTTCTTCCAATTTTCAAAGAAGCAAATCAATGTTTGTAAATTTGCTGGATGCGCCTGGAGTGATGCCACCAAATTATGAAATGTACTTCAATAATATATTGTATAATTAGTGGGAAAAGCATAATATTCCCAAACAGGAGTTTGGGAATATGCTTTTTCCACGAATTATACATACTATTTTTTCTCCGATCGTTGATTTACATTTGAAAAATTAATTAAAAAATATTTCATTCAAGATGTAATCAAGTAAGTTTAGATATGTTTCTCTATGTTCATATCGAAATATAGAAGTGGTAACCATGGAAATTAGTTATGTTATGTTATGTTATGACAAAAGTAAAATAGTTTTCTTCCAATCAAATATATTGACGAATTACTTAATAATAAAGTAGAAGTGGCTAATAAAATATTCAACACCCCTGCCTCGACTTCAAGTGAAAATGATAGAAACGAGATAAACCAAACAATTAGCCATGCAGCTTCAACGTCTATAAATTCTCGTTGCCTTCCAGTACAATTTACAAATTCTACAAACTGTGCAATAAATGTAAATATTAACAACAATTAATTTGTGTTCTAGAATATAGTTGTAAATTAGATGTTCCTTTTATAATAACTTTATCAATATAAAAATTAAAACCATGCTTTGTTCCATTTTATTGTAATAATCCATTTGTAACATTACCGCACGCTACAGCAGTGCGGTAAGAATATTACCGCACTGTTATTTCCTAATTGCTCAGCAACTGCCCACTATTCTTCTTACTTCTTACATTCAGTTTGAGAGGGAAATGAGTGAATGTCCAGTTATCTGAGTGTGTATAACATTTTTGAAAAATGAGGTTACCAAAAATATACTCTAGATCGAGCTACTTAAGTGATTTTAAGAGATTAACTCCAAAGTTGATAACCATCGAAAAGCTTACGCTTCATCAACATTAAATTTCCAGTCTAGCTAACTTCAACAAGATCCTTCCTAACCTTCGCCTGCAAAGATCAGCTTCCAATAAAGTCGTGGGTTTTGCCCTTTTGGAACTTTTAAAGTCAGAAATAAAGGGAATGTAAACAATACCGGATTGAGGGACACTGGCGGGTTTCAAGAGATTTAGAAAGGACAAACTTAAATAAACAGTTTTTTTTATACATTCAGGTAGATTTTAGTTGAGAAAATTGCCAGTTGTATATTTAAGAAATCTTCGTAACTAAAGGTCTTTGAAGCTGACGGATTTTCTTCATTGAATTTAAACATTTACGAAAAATTTTGGTCCAAGTATGCAATTTGTGGTATTGTTTTTTTTCATAATCTTGCAATGAAAAACTTTTGTCTATCATCACTTTATCTTTCTTCCAACATAAAAAAATAAAAAAGGATAAATACAGAAAAGGATGAATTATTTAATAAATTCAAAACTTGGAAAACTTTTTTCATGTGTGTAAGGCGTTATTGGTCGTAATAATGACCAAAATTTGATAATTTTCACAATATCTCCGCCTTTTGTCAATACCATCACTCATTAGATATTTTTGAGTATTTTTCGAAATTTACATACAGGGTGAATATGTTATTAAGTGAGTCTTTGATAACTCATCTTTTTATATTCCATATCCTAACTTTTTATTATATTTTCCTTGCCAGCTAGGCCCCTTCCAGTAAAATCAAAGGGAATAATAATAATTTCAAGGCTATTTATGTTGCGTAAAATATTTTTCGATATACAGCCGCTCAATGCTTTTCATCAAACACCCGTAACAAAATTTTCAAGATTTGTGAAAATGATTCAACAGATTTTCCGATACCCTTCCAATAAATACGTCACTGATGAAGGGATATAAAGGGATATACGTGTGTGTACTAACCGGAAAGCCTCTTCTCCAATTAAATACCTAACTTGGCTGAAAGTGCATTCTAAAAGAGACCGCTATTTTAGCAACTTTTACAAGGAAAACCATTGTTTGTGAAATTTTCCTGTGAGCCAAAGAACAAGTCGAAAGAAGTTGAATAACACGTCGTCTTTGGGGTTGCGGAAACTATTTCAATTATCCTTATATAGAGAATTTTATTACAAAAATACTGCTTAACTTATCCAAGTGAAAATAACGCATTGTTTTTGCATCCCTGATAATAAAAAAACGTTATTCATACAAATGGGGTGATTTAAATACAAACAAATGAATTCTTATAGTTTCCCCAAGAATGTTTGAAAAGTTGGTCTGTACCGGGTGTTGATAGATATATTACAGAAAAAGTGAGCTCTTCTCTTATACATACTCAACAAGATCAAGCAATAGAAGTTCAAAAAATTTCAATACTTTGCTCATAGTAAGTAATAATGAAGTTGGCAATAATAAAGTTGACAAAAAATGGAAAATCAGTCATCAATTGTTAACTTGAAAACATTATTATGAACAAAGGAATAAAAGTTTTTTAAAAACTTCTATGACGTGAACTTGTTAAGTATATATAGGAAGGGCACCACGACGCAAAACATTTTCAGGACAATTATATAAACAACTATTTTCGAGCTTTTATCACATTTGTACCATCTGATTCACACTTTTCAACATTTTTTACATGGGTTCTCTTGAGAACATTCTCATATTTGCTGCTAGATGACCGATACATTAATTTTTTGGAATCCTCTTTTTTATTGATTATAGCTTTAGACAGTTTTCTCTCATTTAATAATTTCTCCATATTTTGTATAGTAACTAGCATGATATTTAAATTATCTCACAAAGTAGATGCTTATTTGTGTCCTCATGGACGCTATATCTAATTAGCATGGTCACGCAGGTTCGCTAAAGGTTTTTTGGATTTTCCTCGAGGCCACATTTGCCATAAAAATTATTTTTCCAAATTTATACGACGGCCGATCTTATTTGTCCACTCGGCACAATGAAAATACAATTTGGTTATTTTAATTTGCTTATTAGGCATCAAAATTCGATCGAAATCAATTTTCTCCATCGCAGAAACTGGTTAACTCCAAATTCATTTTCTCTTGATTGTCGTAAAGGTCTCTGCACCGTCAGCTTTTCAACTTGAAGTATGTTTAACGACCTCTTCGAAAACGAACACAACTTTATCCTTAAACTCTACTAAGTCAACTCCAAGGAAAACTTGAACTTGCGGTATTCTCAAAATGACCATTTCCTTTTGGGTCCCGCTTCAAATTTGTCTAGCAATCGTGTACTCTATACAGTGTTGCCTGACCTAGACACTGGAGACATTACTCTTTAATTAATCAAAATTTGGCTAGTTAGGGAAGTGTTTACGGCTAAAGCCTTTGCCGTTTCATCATCCCCAAAATCTTCTTGTTATTACAAGGGTAGCTAAGGGAAAGTTGTCCAATCAGATGATTTATATTTATTCGAAAAAGGAGAGCTTGCAGAAGAGAGGAGCTGACAAGTATAATTTTTGAAAATGTGGACTGTTTTTGGAATTATTTTACCGAATAGAAAAACAAAGGTAATTTTGCGTCAAATACTGATGTCAAAAATATATATTCCATTGAAATTAATACTGCAAATTGTAGTCATTGCTTTTTTACCATTTAAAATGAATGTCCGACACTCTCTCAATTTAGGTTTTCTGTATTCGGTGAGTACAGGCTAACACAAGCCAGCATGAGGGAGCTTACTTCCGGCGCCCTTATCGCCTACTTCAAACAAGTAGGCTGGATGACGAGCTAGAAGGAAGTCTGAACCTCAGAAGGATGCACAATGGGCCAATTGTGGCCTAAGTGCTATGGGGTCACCCACCCTTCAAATTCCTACAGATACCTACAGATACAGATACCATTTAAAATAAATATTTTTGCACATAGTGTAATGTTTTTCTTATTTATTTAAACAGTTTTTACCGTGGGATAAAATTATACACTCACTATGGCTAATTACTATCGATTTATTAAAGAAACACTTACACACTATAATAATCTTAATTTATATACACACTACTTAATGTCTATTAATTTATATACACTCGGTATAATAATTGTCCTAATTTATATTCAACACTATTTATATTCACTTCTGTTCACTCACTGTTTACTGAAACTGTTTAGGTACCGATTCACTGTATACTGAACAACTTCCCGATTCACTCGAAAACCCGCTATATATACTCCTTTTCGAATCTCTAGAACCTTCGCGATAAACCATTGTATGGCCTGGTACATTTCCAGAACAGTCTGGATATTACCTGCGAAAGAATCTTTTTAGAAAGCTTCGCACTCATCGTTTGCGACAGGACCGGCTTCGGAATTAGTGAGTTCGTAACAATCGTTATGCATTTTTAATAGATTTTTCAATCACCATCACATTTTTTCATATAAAATTTCATAATGAACTTCCTTAGGTCAATTATAACGTGAATATCTTATTTTTTTATTTAATCTTGTTCTCATTTCATCGGTAAATTCTTTCCGTTTATTCCAATGGAATATTTTTATATTATCTTCTTTTTTCAATGTTCCGAATGTAGTATGAAAGTAGTTAAGTCCGGCTATATCGAGTAGGGTATAGGAATATAGAATATGACCGGCAGCATATTGGATCTAAAGGTTTAAGAATGCGAAGTAGGCGCATATTATCGGTTCTGACTCGGGGGTCTACAAATTCTATTGTGATATCGCACACTCAAAACGCACTTCAACTTGCTCTGCTACAGTGGCGTACGGTATCGATATTTAAAAATGAAATTTTTCATTTTGAATACGTAAAATAAACGGAATATAATAAAAAGAGCTACAATTTTGGTAATATTGGAAAAATTTAAATTTAAAGAAAAAAATGCCAGATTATTACATAAATAATCTCAAATACTTCAATACAGAAAGTATTGTGATGAAATTTAGACATATCAATTTGAAAAACGTCTAAAATATTATAGAATGGTCTTCTCTATTTTTAAATTGTAATTTTTTTGTACCTGTGAGCCTAAAATTTTCTCTACGCCCTTGTTTATTCCCAATTTTCTTTTGTGCCATACTGGAAACGAAATCACATATATTTCGACGCGTTTTCTATTTATGACAACCCACATTTTGCCCATACCAACCTAAATTCTTAATATTCGGAATCCCAGAGCGACCTTTTGTACTTATTCTTTTTCTATACGTTCCGATATCAACTACCACCAGGAAATTGCTTCAAGTGGCATTTTTTTCTCGTTCATCCGGAAATTTTATTAAAAAAATATCTACCAATTCATAAAAATGTTTTTATAGGAAATTATTGTCAGCCATATGAGTAACTAGTCCTAATAATCGTTCTTTCAATTGAACTTCGTCAAATTTCAATTCGGCATTTTTCCTAGCATCCCCCTTTTCAGCTATTTCTGTTGTCTTCCTAACCATATCTTCATTAATTAAAGAATTCCGTATAATTAATACTGCATAGGAAAACCCAAATTTACAATAGTTTTTCCAATCGTTCTTTAAATCTTCATAGCTGTAAATTATTTCGGGTTCGCAGTCTAATAAGTTAAGAGCTTTCGTAAGAGATTTGTGATAAATTTCGAGGAAAAAGTCCAAATTGTCGTAATTTTCCTTTGTTGAACAAGCATATATGCAACAAGAAAGATCATAAACCGGTGTTCCTGTTCTGGAAAGCTGAAAGTCGATAAATTTGAGATCTTGAACTTCACCGTCATCCTAAAAATAAAAAAAACTGTCAAAATCATTTCCTTTAAAGCCTTTTTCAGCTAACTGGCACGTGAAATTGATATTTATATTCAAAATAAATTCCTAGACTGGTTAGGTTAGTTAGGTCCTATGTGAGTGGGGCCTTCTCGTCACCTCCATTGCGACCTTCGTTAGGTTTATGGTGGCTCACCCCTAGGGATTACAATTAACCCTACAATCCTGTGCTATTGTCCCTATTTGGTGATACTTTTTTGAAGTCGTTCCGCTCTAAGGTACTAAAACCCTGCCTTTTCCTGCCCAAGGCTGGGCATGAGCATAGTATGTGCTCCGCAGTTTCGTGTTCCAAATTACAGAACCTACAGTCCTAGGTCTGAACTAGACTCATCTTCTTCAGGTGGTAATTTATTCTACTATGCCCTGTAAGCAGTCCCGTCAGAATGCGTAGGTTTGTTCTGCTCCATTCCAGGATCTGCCTATTTTTTTTACTCGATGGGTAGTGTATGAACGCCTTCGAGTGAGAGAGCCTCGGTATGTCTGCCCAGTACGTGTAGTGCGTGTAGTATTTTAATAGTGCCCTCTCCGCCCAGGTAGCTATAGCTGATCTAGCAGTGCTTTCCGCAATGCCAAAAAATGGTTCAGGTCCGATAAATAAAGTCTCTGATCCCTTTTTTGCCAGAGCGTCGGCCTCCTCATTGCGCTCCACTCCTTGATGCGCCGGCACCCAGATCAAAATGCCTCTGTTTTCCTTGCCAAGTATTTTAAGGGATTGTAGACAGTTACGTACCATAGATTTTATCCTGTTCGAGCTCAGTGCTTTAAGAGCAGCCTGGGTATCTGACAGGATGTGTATGTTTTTTTTACAACGGGTTGATTTGTCAACTCTCTTGCAGCCAGTTCAATGGCGTATACTTCAGCCTGAAAGATGGTAGAGTACCTACCCAGGTTGGCTGTGATTTCAACTCTGGGTTTCCTGCTGAAGACCGCCGCTCCAGCCCCGTTTCTGGTTTTGGATCCATCAGTGTAAATGACCTAGACTGGTTCTGTGGGTGATTTAACATTGTAAACTGAATATTTGCAAGACCTGAAATCATTTTGTATTCAGAATTTTTGTCCACAGCTTTCTTTACAGTCCGTTTGAACCAGAGAAAGATGCAGCATTTCCTTATCTATATAAATAATCATTTTTGACTATTAAAAAGGTGTTCGTTTGAAAAATTATAGTAGTATTTAGCGATATTATCTTATCTAAGTATATGTGATTATAAAAGAATTACGTAACAGATCAAATAAAAAATTACTTACATTATATTTAAACAAATAATTTGATATCCAACAATCTCCATGATTAACAACCGATTTATTCCCATTATAGACGCTGCTATTTATGAAAATATCCATGGCATTTTTGGAATATTTTTCATACTTCCTAATAATTTCATCATTTTTTTCCGCCACGACAAAATCGTAGCAAAGCTCGTGAGAAAAATTCATGGTATCAGCGTACATCTTGACATTTTTTAATTTTTTATGATTATCCCTAAGGCTGCTTGTCATCTGTCTGTATTCTTCTGGTCGTTTATCTTTATAAGCAAAAGAAAGAGCGTGAAATTTTCCATATTTCTCGAAAATTAAAGAGAGCTTATCCTTGTCGAATACAAGTTTGGTGTCGTTGGTTCTGTAATCTGTTAATTTTTCCAATACAATAGTTTCTTCGGGTTCGTTAGATTTGGTTAAATAACATTTAGGAATTAGCTCGAAAGGTTCTAAATGGTTCTCTTCTTGAAATTTCGTAAAATTTCTCCAAATATGTTCGTAAAAATGATTCTCATTTAAATAAAAATCTCGAATCGGTAAAAATTTCCTTATATATTCGTCTATAAAGGCTCGTTTTATACACAAGTTGATTTTTTCACTGCCATCACTCTTTTTAACGTTAACAAAGAATATTTCACCGGCGTAATTCTTTCCTCTAGATTCGAATTCTTCTGTCACAATATTGTATTGTTCTAAGTGCGTACTGTTTAAAATTTGCTTTAAAATATTATTCAAAAACGTTGTCTCTAGCACCATTTTTATCTCACGCACTACAGAAATGGATCTTTACTGTAGTCTAGAGAATTATCTGAAATTTTTTTATCAGTTACGCCGTCTACGCCTGTCTAAAGATTATTCATTCAACTTGCCAAGATAAATTTTATAATCGAATTTGCTAAATTCTTCCGAATAATAATGGTTACATTTCGAATTTTAATAATTTCTATTTTGTAAATTTGCAATTTAGATCACTCCCAAAAAAGTTATTCTTGCGTTCCATTTATCGATCCAATAGACAGGATTGTTAAAATTGTCGAAGTTTTTAAAAGGGTTACAATGAATATCTGTATTACATAAGACAAACCCACTTTTTCTAAGCAAATAAAACCAGGATATTAATCTCCTTTTCTCGTATTAAACATTGTATGTATGTATGTATTTTGGGGTGACATTCACTGAGTCCTAAAAGATCTATTGTGCCCCTTACTTCTACTCATCTTCTGAGGAGAGTCTCAGAAACTAGTAGTTCCTTTAGTCCTATTTTCCGGAGGAATTTTAGGATGTCTTCAGGCTTCAGCTTAGGTAAATGTTCCTCTTCTATCCAGTAATCTCTCGGGTGCTGTGCTCTAGGATTCTGAAGTGCTGTGCAGTTGGAAAGTATGTGGATGGCCATGCCACAAAATATGCATTCTTCCCCCTCCACTATTTTGAGCTTTTTCAGGTGCCCATTCAGGCGGCAATGTCCCTTTAGGATCCCTGTTAAAACTCTTAGCGCAGTTTTACTTTGACTTATGCATTCATTTGATATCAACAGGTTGTAGTCACCCAGAAGAGTCTTTGATTGTATAAGCCCTACTAGATCTTTCCAACGGTCAGATCTTCTATTTTTCTCGGCTTTACCTATTTCTTCCAATATAACATTGGGGCTGATTCCGCAAAAGGGTTCAGGCCCCCAGGAAGGTATTTCAGTCCCCCTCTTTACTAGTGCATCTGCTATTTCATTTTCTTTTATTCCAGTGTGTCCTGGAATCCATAGTAAGGTGACTAAAATTGTTCTCAACTAGTTCATTGAGTTTGTCTAGGCATTCCCACACCATTTTGGAACTGATTACACAAGAGCTCAGTGCATCAATGGCTGCTTGACTATCCGACATTATGATAATCCTTTGTCTTCTGTAGTCCAAGTGCCCCAGCAAAAAAGTAGGTTCTGAAAAAAATGTACGGGAACAGTTATTCTTTTTTCTTGAATATGTTCAGGGGTGTCCCCTGGATGTAAATCCAAGTTGGCGTCTGCCGCCATCTTGAAAAACACGTTTTATTAAATATCTCGCGAACTGCGTATCGTACGACAAAAATTGTGGAAATAATTGTTGTAGATAATAATATTTTCCATCTTTTTTATTCAAAACTTTTTTTGTATAACGCATAGGTTTTTAATTATAGCGACTTTATTCAATATGGTTTTTGCTAAATATTCAGTTAATGGTCAATGATAAATAAATAATGATGGTGACTGACTTGTAGAGCATGACACTTTCTATGAATTTCATTGGAAACTTTTTCCCGTAGCATTTCTAGTTTAGGAGCTATTACGTTGTAAATGAGATTATAACGAAATTATAATGCTGTATATGTGTATATTCATCATGCGCTAGGGCCTGTTTGTGACTCATTGTTAAAAGTACCGGTCACAGGGCTGCAAGCATGCGCAGTAACTACATGTGGTCAGATATAAAGTAAATTGTATATATTTTTCGAGTTATGTGTTATAATTCTGTTCTTTCCAATACATTATGTTGCATCTAGTTTTCTCTCGTTACTTATTTGATTCATAAGCACATGTAAATATTTTTTTGAGAAAGGGGAAAACCCAGGTCCAAAATGGATTTCGAACCTAGGACCTCTTGGTTGTTAACTCAGTATGCTACACACTTCTTTTTCTTTTAGTGATTTCGACAACAATTTAAAGCCCGGTTCTGACGGTGCAATTTCGTCTCTGCAACTCGATCGCGGCGACAAAATCGCATGCAGTTTAGGTGTTCCTACCGTACAACTTATCAATGCAACCGAGTTGCACCAAAATAGAACTGGTTCTAATTTTATGCCATAAGTTTCAGCAACTTGGTAACTTTTTTAGTGACTTTTTTTACGCAAACCTAAAACTTCTGTTGGTATAAGTAACTGAAATGTCAGTTACGAGGTTATCTTTGTATCTGTGCTTTGTGCTTTGTATTAGATTCTCTATTCTCCTAAAAAACTGTTGCTTTTGTAGATTGTGTAAACTGACACATCCAAGTATCAAGCACATGATTGCTACCTCTTCCAAATGCATATATTTATTGGCCTTTTCGAAAAATTGAGCAATAAGTCGCTGTTTTGAAAATTTAAATTTATCATCTATAAAGTTGGGTAATGGATATCTTTTGATAAAAATTTGATGACTATTTTGAATATTGGCAATAATATAGTATTTCCCTAAGAAATTGCTGCAATAGTATGAACATGATGTGAACTCTCATGCAACTTTGATAGGAGACGAGTTGCGGCGAGAAGTTGCTGCAATTAAGTTGCCTTGATGAATTGCCCCGTCAGAACCGGGCGTTAGACAGAGAAAATAAAGTGCAGACGAATATACACAGTATTTTACAAAATTTGCAACAATTGAAACGGGTTAGCGATTTTTCGAAAAACTCAAATTCACGTTAAATTTAAAAAAATGAAAAATGAAAAATTAAAATTGTATACATACCTTCTTATTCTTCTATTAAAAAAGAAATCATTATATATAATATATTATAATATACAATATATAAAATAGCATAATACAAGCATAACGTTAATTATTAATAATAATAATATTAAGAATAACAATAACAATTCTTACGATGTAGCGTGATGCACTATTGTTTTTTGCTACATTGACAATCTTTTATATGATGATACCGTTTCAAGCAACAATAAAGATCTATGAATTATTAGTTGTTCTCCACATTATTTATAATTTCAATTGACTCGGTACACAGCTGTATTGACATTTTTTTTAACACTTCATGCCATTTTATGCGTTATGAAGTGGTTTTCGTATACAACGAGCAATATTGCCACTGATAATGTACGAGGAGCAAGTTTAACCAAGCTGCAGCTCCTAAACTATAAATGGCTACGGGAAAAGTTTCGGTTGGAATTTATAGAAAATTTCATGCTCTACAATTCAGTTACCATCATTTTCAATTTATCGTTGACCATTAACTGAATATTTATAGCAAAAACCGTATTGGAAAAAGTTTGGAGCGCTATAATCAAAAACCTATGCGTTATACAAAAAAAAGCTTCGAATAAAAAAGATGGCAAATATTATGATCTACAAAAATGATTTTGAAAATTTTTGTCGTACGATGCGCAGTTCGCGAGATATTTTATAAGCCTCCCACATGACGCCAATTTGGATTTACATTCAAGGTACACCCCTGAACGTTATTAAGAAAAAAATACCTGTTCCCGTACATTCCTTACAAAAAATACCCGGCTCTTGGCTTACTGTATTCTTTATCAGTATTGAACTGGGCGCACTTTCTTATTAAACATTAACGGTCTTATTAATAAACACGGAGTAACCTAAGACTAACTTTATTCTATGCCTAAACCATCAGTTTGACAGATACGCTATTAATAAACGCATTTTTTATTTTATTTTATTTATTTACGGTTTTACCATTTTTACAACATAAAGTTCATTCAGTATAAAGAGTTCATACATAAATGAGTAATATATAAGAAAAAAAAATTATTACAAATTATTAATTTAATTTGCTTAAATATTTAGAAGCTTAACTGATTTCTTAAATGTTGATTAGGTTAGGTTAGGTAGATATTCCAAATAAATCCAGACTACCAGCATGTTTATTGGCAGATTTTAAAATTCTTGTGATTGGTTCATTTTGCCCATAATTGGTGGTATGAAATGGAATATTAAATATTTCAGTATTACGAGTTCTTCTAGTATTAGTATTTAAACATATTAAACGTAATACCTCTGGAATTTGAACACTACCATTTAAAATCTTATGGAGAAAACACAAATCTGCTTCTAACCTTCTATGGTGTAGGGTAGAGATATTCAGTATTGAAAGCATGTCATCATATGTGTATTGTTGCCTATTGAAGCCCATTTTGTATGCACATACTCTCAAAAATTTATGTTGTACTTTCTCAATGCTTTCAATATCAGTATTATATAAAGGAGACCAAATAAGAGTACCATATTCCAAAACTGATCGTACCAAACTAAAATACAACATCTTTAAAGTTTGCACAAAAGGACTTGCAGTGTCTAAGTACAAATCCCAATGTCTTCAATGTCTTAGTAGTTGTTTCGTTAATATAGTATTTGAATGTTAATTTAGAATCGAAATTTATTCCTAGATCTCTAATATTATTATGTTCCTGTATGTAACATTGTTTATGTTATAACAATAGTTGACAGGGTTCCGTGACCTACTGAAAGTAATTTTGAAACATTTTTTTATATTTAAGTAAAGCATATTTACCTCACACCAACTGGCTAAGCATTCAAGGTCATCTTGCAACAAAGATGCATCAGCTATGTTATTAACGACTCGAAATATTTTAAGGTCATCAGCAAACATAAGGAATTCACTATTTTTAATTATTGATGATTTGTCATTAAAAAATATATTAAACAAAAGAGGTCCAATATGGGATCCCTGTGGAACCTCTGAGGTCACTGATATACATTGAGATAAACAATTTCCGTACTTTACATATTGACACCTACCAGAAAGAAAACTACTTATCCACTCAAGAATTTTACCTCTAAATCCGTAACTTCCTAACTTAGCAATAAGCAAATGATGGTTTACTCTATCAAAGGCTTTAGAGAAATCTGTGTAGATAGAATCAACTTGATTCTTATGTTCCATTCAATTGGCAATAAAATGATTATAAAGTACCAAGTAAGTACATGTAGATTTACCTTTAGGAAAACCATGCTGTTGAAAACTAACTAAATCCTTACAATCCCACGTTAATAAATTATTCACAAGACAATCGAATAATTTAGGTAATACTGATTGGTTACAGATAGCTCGATCATTTTCAATATTATTCTTGTCACCTGACTTGAATATTGGTGTTATATAACTGGTTTTCCAAAACAGGGAATAGGCTACTCCGAGGTTAGTCTGGGACTAACTTTGGTAGTAATTTTAATCTAAGGAAATAGGTAGTTTAAGCTCGGAATAACCTTCGACTGAATATAATTTTAGGTTTGTTGAACTGTCAATTGTGGTATTATAAATACGTTGTCATATCGTAATTCGAAATTCAGTTCGTCGTTTTTGTATTATCAGTTCATATTATTATTCAGTTTATTATTATTAATTATGTATATTTACATATTTAAGTATTTAAGTATTTGCGTTGGTTCAGTGAGTAGGTAGTAATTATTTTGCGATGGAAGGAAGATATTATTATTCGGATGATTTGAGAATGATAGAAGGATTGGAAGAAGCAGAGAATATTCGTCCGATCAGAAAAATTAAATTTTATAAAATTCGGGCTAATCCCTCAAAAACATTGTTAGGAGAGGAATTTGAAGCTATCAAATCAAAAATAGAATATTTTTATCATTTTCTATTTAATTTTTCCTTTTCTATCTGTTGCATAAATTTTCCATGTACTTGCGTTGTATAGTACCTAATCTGGAGTTCCTCCTCAGCACACTTTTTTTGATTTCTTCTATTTGCATGTGAATTTCATGTAAAATTCGGAAATACTACTTTTAACACAAAATACAAACTGAGAGATAATAATAATGAGATAACTTGCTATTTTTGAAATTAATGAACAGAGCACTGACACATGTCACAATAAAAAACAGAACAGATGTCACCATAACGTCACGTTATTGGTCAATTCATACCATAAAACTGTAAATCTTCATTAAGTCATGTCCTAATCCAGTAATAAGGATAGAGTAACTATTACCTCCTTAGGGCTGGTTTTACAAGAGAGATTTATACTAGGTATAGTTATTCTGGGTATAAAGTTATAGAAGAATTTATACCTAGTTTAAAACTGGTTGGTTTTACGATGCTTTTTTACACCGGTATAGCAATTCTTGGAGTAAGAATTGCTATACCGGTGTAAAAAAGCATCGTAAAACCAACTAATTTCATTCTAGGTATAAATTTTGGTATAACTTTATACCCAGTATAACTATACCTAGTATAAATCTCTCTTGTAAAACCGGCCCTTAGTCGGAGTTTATTAATAGCAATTGTATTACTTCTTCAAACCGACGCTAGTCTCAGAGTAACTAGTCTCTGACTAATCTAAGAGTGAGGGCGGAGTAAGAAATTTTTATTAATAAGACAGTAAAAGATTTAGTATTCTCAACCGGGAAATAGCCCAGAAATGCGTATTTTGTCACTGCTATAGATACATCAAGCATCACAAGTATATTGTTTGGGTCGGTTTCTGCGAGTGGTCTTTTTAGAACCATGCACTGCGACACAATCCAAAAAAGATTAGCTCAATGTTCTCAAAGAAGTTTATAAACTGAGAAGAGAATCTTCAGGACACACAAACAAAGCTTCTAAGGTCAATAGTCCATCTTATTCTTGACATAGACGCACTTAATGCTTTCGATCAGCCCAGATACGAGTAGGCCCTTGCTTTGCGGCTTATATGCTCCGAGATAGTTACATCCCTGTCAGGTTTGAAGTGATTTCTGGTCGGGGATCCGGGTTTATGTACTGGGACTGGCTTAGGAGTAGTTTGGTATCCCAAATCAGTTTTGCCTGACTACCATCACATAGAGACAGTAGATCTGCCTGGGACTCATGCTCCATTGCAAGACTACATTTGCGAATTACTTTTTCCAAATGGAAGATTCAGTTGTGGGGTTGACTGAGTCTGAGTGCTCTAGAGCTTTTTGAATTTAAAGTTGCAACTTGCTAGACAGACTAACTCGTCAGTGTTGGCTTGAACTTCAACGCCTGCTCCATTGAGTTTGTTCAGCAGGTCTTTCAGTAGCAGTGCCCACAAAAGGGGAGAAAGCTGATTTTCTCACCTTCAAGGCTGGAGACCATTCCTCTACCTGATAAATTTAGTCGTATTCCAGCTGCAAGAAACTGAAAGCTCCTGCTTTTCCGATTCCGTCCACTGCCTAGCACAGATGTTGTGGAATAGCACTTTCCAATATCTAAGAAGTAATATACTTAAAGCTCCAAATATGGAAACCATGATCCTTGTTCTTTAAATAATAGTTTTTAATTTTAATTAGAGATTGAAAGATGAAGTGTATCAGAAACGCGTTTGCTTATGAAGGTTTTTAGAAAGATCTGCTGAACTGAATTTCATACATTATATACATGCGTTTCAAAATGGACAAGAGTCGAAGAGCACATTTTTTTACACATTTCAGTGAATAAACACATAGTTACAATACGAAAAGATTTTTTTCTACAATTACATTGAAAAGTAGGTTTTTTCGCTTGCCATTTACAACGAAAAGTTGACGTTTCTTGAGGAGAGTTACTTTACGCTCACCGAGCGTAAAAAATTGCAAAACGTTAGTTGCCCATAACAACCGATACTACAAACATAATTGTATTGACAGTGACAGTGACAGTGACAGAGACATCATAGAGCAACCTGGCTAGGGATTGTTTTTGTCTTCTGATAATCTTTTACAATCTAATAAATCGCTGTTTTGTTGAGTTCTTAATGTTTTAAATAATTAATTAGTGTGATTGCGATGTTACCGCATTAATTATTTTTGTGTTTTCGTGCTTAATTGTTGTGCCATGTTTGGAATATTTGGCGTATACTGGTCTGATGGCCCTGCTAGCTGAGGCCTATCTAATTGTAGAATAAGAAGAAGTACATTGACAGTATTGACAATAATATTTATACGTTTAAAATGTTATAAAGTATTTGACAGGTACTTGGAATAAGAAGTATCAATTTATCAATTTTATTAGTTATGATATACAGGGTGGGGCACTATGAACGAACTATTCTCTGGCGTCTTAGCGGCAAGTATAATTAGAAAAAATAAAACGTAGAATTAAGTAGATTACATAGGACTATAATTTAAAAATATTTTGGAATATACAGGGTGCTCCAAAAAAGCGTGCCGTATCAAAGTTAGGTTCCTTTAAATGGAACACCCTGTATTTTATCACATTTTTGAATTGTACTATTAAAAATAATGTAAGTTCATTAACATTTCCCTATACCTATCTAGTTCAGTTTCCAGGATAAATAGATTTTATATAATTTGTAGACCCTTCGAAAAAATACAATAACTTCAAAATAAAAACGAATAACCACATTTGCTTTACACCATCCCACTAGAAGCTTTTAACATACCGTTTCCAATATTTACTGGTATGTTATCATATACAGGGTGTTTTTAATATGACAGTATAACACTAACCATTTAATACATAAATTTCTGGCTTAATTTAAACGGAACACCTTGTATCTGTAGGGTCTGCTAAACGTGGGAATTTATTACCTTCCAGTTGGTATTAGGGTTGCCTATATCTAACTCTGATAGTTCTCGAGAAATTTTAAATTTGTTTTTCAATATTCAATTATTTGCTGACATCTAGTTACCTATGACATGATACTCCGATGCAAAGTTTTTAAAAATTTAAAATTTGTTATCTTGACAGTAAGTGCTTTGTTGTATGATTTATTATTGATAAATTAAAGGTCTCTTAGATCAGAATTTTATTAAGGTCACTCAATCATTAACTTTGCAATAAAATTAGTAAAAAAACTTAACGCTAGCTGGAAGAAAATTTCGTAAATTTTTACGTAACAAACTACCCGAACTTTTAGATGACGTTCCACTAGCTACAGGACAAAAAATGTGGCTGCAGTTAGATGGTGCGTCTGTTGATTACAGTATAATTGTCCGGCGTTACCTGAACAATATTTTTCCACAAAAATGGATTGGGAGAGGGGCTCCTTATCTTTGGCCGCCAAGGTTCCCATGCTTGACGCCATTAGACCATTCTCTTGGGGGTTACATAAAAAGTATTGTCCACAATACAGAGCCAACCACTCCTGAGAACATGAAGGATTGGATAAGGAGAGCGTTTCAAACAGTAACACCAGAAATGTTGAAGAAAGTGAACAATAAATTTTTTTTTAAAAAGGTTCAAATTTGTATCCAACAAGATGGGCGTCACTTTGAACACCTTCTTGGAATTTTTTGTACCTAGTTATTTTTTTATAATTTTAAAGCTTATTGTATCTGTATGCCCAAAAATAGTGTACTGTATATGATAGCATACCAGTAAATATTGGAAACGGTATGTTAAAAGCTTCTAGTGAGAAGGTGTGAAGCAAATGTGGTTATTCGTTTTTATTTTGAAGTTATTGTATTTTTTCGGAGGGTCTACAAAGTATGTAAAATCGATTTATCTTGGAAACTGAACTAGATAGGTATAGGGAAATGTTGATGAACTTACATTATTTTTGATAGTACAATTCAAAAATGTGATGAAATACAGGGTGTTCCATTTAAAGGAACCTAACTTTGATACGGCACGCTTTTTTGGAGCACCCTGTATATTCAAAAATATTTTTAAATTATAGTCCTAAGTAATCTACTTAATTTTACGTCTTATTTTTTCTAATTTTATTTGTCGTTAAGACGCCAGAGAATAATTCGTTCATAGTGCCCCACCCTGTATATTCAAGTGATTGTAGAAAAAATGTTATATGTATTGCGAGCTAAAAGTGGAATTATTGTTCTCAAACAATAATTCCTCACTTTCCGCTCTAAATAGATAAATAACTATTTTGACTTGTTCGATTCTAATATCAAAAAGTCGTCTGTAAATATTTAAAGGACAAGCTGCTGCCATTATGTTAACCATAAATCAGTTAATCCTTATTTTTTTATTTTCTATCTTACACAGAGTAATCGGTAGTGACTCGAGTACGTAGCTCAAGGCAGGTGAGTTCGCTTCGAACGACGACCGGGCTAGTCGGCCATGGAGGGTACAATTCACGTCAGATAATCGCCATAATGGAGTGGTTGGTCAAGCTGCAGCTTTCATGGCTGATGAGATTGTGATTGCTCCCGTTTATCAGTTAGTCCGGATCTCGTTAGCTAAACCATAGCGCACTGCAGGATGCAGCACAAACTCTTTATGATGACCTGCTGGCTGGCTTTTGACTCAAAGGCGACTCGTCGCCCTCTATTTTCTGGTTTTTGACTTAATTTATAATCACTCTCCGAGATCAAAAAGGAAAGATGATGTTATTGGTTATTTCAGTTGTTCAAAGTTGAAAGAAAGTTTCTCTACAAGGTCTTTACACAATATTTTGCATACAGGGTGTTACACAAGTGTTTCAATTACTTTTTAAGGTTGTACAACAATATCTGAAGGGTGGACTTATTCCACAGTATGGATTCAATTCTAAATCACCGATATTTCAACGTTGAAATGTTAGCTGTAGAAAATGGGAACATGGGAAGGGCATTAAGACGGTTTGAGTCTTGTATAAATAGTGGGGGATAGGGGATACTGCTGACGTTTAATTGCGATGCTTGGTGCGAACGTTATATTTACACAAGTAGAGCGTTTTTGTTTAGATGCAGAAAGCTTTTGATAGTACCTTGCCGGATTAAATATTTACGAAAAGTCAACATTTATTTATCGCGAAAAACATTTCATTATAAACGTTTAATTATAATCAAAAGAAGTGTTAACATAAAATCTACTTAATTATCGACATTGAAAACAAAATAAGGGAAAACATTAACACGAAAATAAACAACTTTACTAGCAACGGTTGGAAACTGAATTATCTATAAATCAAAGAAAAATACATAAGCAGAACATTTTATGACGGTTTTATCGTCTTGGTAGGATGCTGGAGAAAAAATTCCCGCACTAAAAAGCGATATTCTTCTAGAATTACGACCACAATAATTTTACCGTGAATAGATAATCAGACAAGGCAGTTTTCTTTGTAAACAGTGCGAACTTATAAGATGCATAGATCTGATAAAAGTGAAATACAAAAAAATATATCATCATACACTGCAAGAAATTTCACTGGATAAAACTGGCTAGCAGACCTTTTAAAACTGACAGTTGAAGAAAAAAGAAACAACAGAAATATTGTCAAGCTACTTGTAAGCCGTTTCAAAAAGCTTCCTATATCCTTCTTTCGTGGTGGATCCATCTCCATTTCTTATCTTTATACTTCCTCCCTGTCCTTTGATTTCGTTATCCTCTACCTTATTCCTACACAATTGAAATCGCTTAAATCTTTCTCTCCTTGCTTATAACAAGACTACCATTCCTGTCATCCATAAAATCTGTCCGAGCCGTATGATTATTTGTTCTTTAATATTTTCACTACATCTTCACCCAGTTCTAATGTTACTGTACGTCTTTAGATTTATCTCTCTTCCTTTCCAGTTCTAATATCACTCTCAGTATCGTATTCTCAAATCTCCAGCTGTCTTTGGTCATTGTTACCATCTCTGATTCATATATTCATATAAATCTTAAGATTGCTTATTTTTAGATTCTCTCCTCACTTACTTATTTCTATTCTTGTTATTTTAGTTTCGTATCTTTTATTTTCCGTTCCTTTCCTTGGTGTTTTGTACTGCTCTCCATCTGCAAGACTGTTAGCTCTCACATAATATATTAACTATGACAGTTTTTTCTCCTCAACTACGCACGTCTCGTTAATTGATCTTTGGTCATCAAATATGCAAGAGTGGAAACTGCAAAGTTATGAAGAGTGTGTTATGAAAGAATTTCACAAAAATAAAAATAAATCATCTTATGAAATTTAACAATGTCTATAATCTGTGGATTTGATCGATGTACACGACACTAACGCCACTTTTGTTGGAAATAATAACTTTTTCTCGGACTACAATAGGAAAAAGATAAAAGGAACTGATAAAACTAAAATAAAAGAATTCCGCATTGTAACGGTTCCTATCAGACGTATACGTAGTGGAAGTATGGGGACGAGGAGTTGGAAAAGACCTTGCCTTGTTTAAAACTACACGAACAATCTTTTCGAGTTTTAGTAAAAGTTTGATGGCAAGGAAAAGAAGAACGGTTTACATTTTTCGACTCGAAAATATACGGTCACTGCATTTGTCACGTCCTGAACTTTTCTCTCAAGCATGTATCTATCCCCTTTCGACATTTTTTTATTAATATCCAGAAGAAATATCAGATGACATTGATAAATAATTGATTTTTCCCACTACTATCTGCGAAATTGACAATTATTGCTTCTTCTAGCCAACTGAGAAGTTGAATTTCTCTATTAGTGGTTAATAATTTTCTATTATTAACCTAGATCAATAATGGACAAATTCAAATATGAGAATTCAGGGATAGTAGTTCAACAAAAACTTGTGCAACATAATTTTGTATACCCAGGAGATTGTCTTTAACATATTTGCTGCTTGAAATTACCTATCAAAATAAAATTATTTGAATAAAAGGGTGATTAGTTTGAAATTCCCGCTCAACCAAAAATCACTGATGACATAATGAGACAGTGTGCTTGTCAGTCAGACGGCGGGGTAAACCAACGAGGTAAAAGAAAAAGGAGGGAAGTTTAGCGTGGTAGTGATTTTACCAATGAGGTGAAAGGGAAAGGAGAGATCATAACAGTATAAAGAATCAACGACCAAAGTGGCTTAGTGACATCAGTCATCAATTTTTTTGGGTCAACATAGATAACCTTAATATACCGAAATGTGTCAAATTGAAAAGCCACGTTATATAATAGTGGTTTTCAGTATTATAAAGGTTATTTTATGAGTATTAGTGTAAATGCAAGTTGATATTGAGTTGTATTATAGTGTTATAAAATTTTTGAATGTACCAAAATCTGGTATCAATTCTCTAACAACAAAAAGTACCACCTTAAAAAGATCCATATGAGAGTTTTTTGTTTCCCCCAATTGAATATTTTAATGTAAGCCTCTGGTTTGTTAACGGAAGTCGGCCATATTCAGAAACCACTTTGGTCGATGATTCTTTGTACTGTTATGTTCTTTCCTCTTTCTTTTTTACCTCGTTGGGGTAAACGCTTCTCGTGGTGCCTTAGTGAATTATTTTTAATTTTTGTCTCAAATTTGGCTAGTAGAGGAAAACATTGTATATACACCATTGTGGTGGAAGCATTTAAAGCCTGGTGTTCGGTCAATAATAATAGTTTTCACCACCTTGGTGTATAATATACTATTTTTCATTGCAGCTGAATTTTAATGGTTATTTTCAAAAATTCACTGAGACAGGATATATTCTCAGAGATTTTAGTCACTTAAAAATGATCAAACATTCCGCACTTCTAATAACTTTAAATTTATCTTCCAAAGGGCGATATTAATTTTCGCCAAGCTGACTAGACACACATACAGACATACACATACACCCCACAGTTAGGAAATCGTAGTGTACCAATATTTCAGACGGTATGACATAATAAACAATAATGTATCGAATGTGCATCGAAATGAGAATCCATTTGAACAGAACCTGCCACTCACTAGTCCTTTGTCACTACCAGTATTCATCATCAAATTTGTGCTACACCATTTGTTATTACAGAGAATAGCAGAATGGTGACGAGTGATTCTATTCAGGCAAATAATGAGGCGAACGTAAAAATGAATATGTCATGATTGCAATTTAGTTGAACCCTTTTTTTTTCCATTTAAAATTAGATTATTATTTTTTTAATGCACCTGCGTCATGTTGGAGTTCGCTCATATTTTCCGGTATTCATATACAAGGTGTTCAAATTACCTGAACACGGAAAAGAATAATATGCAAAGCTACACTACACTTACAGCTCCTTTTTCTCCTTTTTTAAAATTTAATCAACTTTGGAAAAAATTGATATTTTTAGCACATTATTATCTCCAGATTGAAAGAAGGATTACACCATTACCATTCCGTGTATGCGCTTTTGAAAAAAAAGGGGATATTCGTCGTCTACCGTAATATACTTCCTCAATCCGTCCCGCGGGAATAGTGACAGAATGAAGAGAAAATTGAAAGAAATAAAGGAAGGTTTCCTAATAGAACTTATAAAAAAAGTAAAATGTTCTCGTATGTAGAAGAAAACCAAACGGAAAGAAGCGGCGCTCTTGACGCTATTAGATGACTTGTCAACTTGCAGAGAAAATTTCATTTCACAAACTTTTGACAAAAGAATTGGGCGGAATCGGAGGAGGGTAGTGGGTAGCAGAGGGAGATGTATAGGGAAAAATTACAGTTTATATTGCGTGTAATGGCGCTTTGACACACTTTTTCATTTGAAACCTCTATTCGAGCAGATGTTTTCATTTTTCTGAGATGTAGCTCAATAATATATTTTTCGCAAATAAATAAATAAAGTAAAAAGTAGCTATTTGTTTTTTTATCACACATTTATTATTCCCACCTGTACTATAATACTATAATACTTTGAAAGTGTCAAAACGGCGAGCACTACTATACATATTTCACGTAATTGTCTATTCGCTCCAAAAGCCTGAACACAAAGTGTGTTTTGGAGAAAAAAATACTTTTATTCATAACCATATATGTAATGCTGTCATTACTGACGTAATTGAAGGATAGAAAGTGTCATATTACACACCTCTACTCCCCGCCCTGACTACGCGCCCTCCTCGATCACTTTCCGCCCTGACTGTCCACCATCTAAAATAATGTAATCGTTAATATATTTTAGATAAATATTTTCTATATTTTAAAATATAACACATTGACAAATATTATAATACCTATTTCTGGAGGGGTACAATCCATCAATTCTTCATCGGAGGACATTTTTCTTGATTTATTATCGCGAACTTAATATCCATCCGACTTTATCTGATATTTATTTATATTGGTGACAGTAGTTGTCAAATGTGATATTTTAAGTGTGTTCAGAACGGAACAAAGATTTATTAATTTTGATCGGGATATGATGGTTGTAAATAAAATAGTATACAAACCTCGGTAGGAAGTTTCAACCCTAACCTCGACGCTTCGCGTCTCGGTTAACTAACGAATCTCTAGACTGTAATGAAACTCTTCCCACCTCGATTTGTAATATACTATTATTCACCACGAACCAATTTAATCATGTAATTTTGTTTCTTCCAGGTGGATGGTTCCATGAGCAGTTGTCAAATTGCTGCACAAATAATGAAATTCGTCATTGATGGCTTGGTAAGCTCTTTACAATACACTTTTTATGAAAGATTTTGCGTAGTGGTTGTTCTCTATTTTAAACCTCCAAGCCATTGTCTTGCATGAACTTTCCAACTTAAACTTAATATTGCCCAAAACTCTTTTTCAATAAAACGTGCCTCGAGTGAATATATAGGGTGTTAAAAATGTTATTTGATGTAAGTTGAAAATTGAGTATTTTGTTGTACACACTGTAACTAAAAATAATATTCTTGGATCTCTTAATAATCCAGGGGTAACGTATATTATTGATAGCAGAATATAGGGTAGGTTCAGCGTGAATAGAAAATTATCTTCACACGAAGGGTAAATCACTATGAGTATACAACATAATAACGAACGTAAAAGAGATATGAAAAATATATATAGACGTCGTGTAGTAATGGCGCGGAAAAAATCTATCAGCAGATGTTTAATTGATGGCGGTATTAATAGTAATAAAAGACTGGGACTGGGGTCTAAATTGTTCAATTTCTCTCGTAATAATTCAACCTCCTCTACTCTACATATTAATTAAATAGGAAATCCATTTTCTTGATTGATTTAACTGAAGTCATTTTCATTAGTAAAGTCTGATTCTCTTACGCTGGAAGTGAATATGTTGCACTTCTAAATGTAACTGAAATTAAATGCCAGAAAATGCATAATTTACAATATTCCGTGATATAACGCAGAACATAACCCGCAAGATGATTGAACTGCTGTTGACGCAGCAATGATTAAGATTCGGAGATGACATATTGCGACAATCTCATAACCTGTCGAGGTATATATTAGTCAAGAAAATCTAACATCAGGAACTTTATTAGGGGAGGTACATCATCTATCGTCTTCGACAAGTCTAGCGTTTAACCATAGACGTACACGGAAAAATTTAATTAACAAAGTAAAATAATAAAAATAGTAGAGGCAATGCTAACAAAATTAAATAGTAGTGCAAAGAATATAAACTATCTATGCCAAGAAATGCCTAGCTTCGACCTTACGAAGCAGAAGTTATCAAAATAATTGTGGGAGGTGGAAGAGTAGATGGAGGCGGCTAAAAAAGGAGGAATTTCTCCTTGGGAACATACTATAGCTGCGCGGTTAGAGCCAATGCCTTAACTTGTTCTCGTCTGTGCTTTTATCACCTCTTCCATTCAATCCTTTTTGACAGCTTCATGTGGAGTATGCAAAAAGCTCCCATGTCCAAGAACGTACAAACTACAGATTATTGGAGTTTCATCAGCTGTACCAGTGCAGTCCAAGTAGATCTGCGAGTGGAGAGGATTTCTGCTCTAATATAATCGTCAACAGGATTTCCCGTCATTTTGGGTCATTAATAAACTTAGTATTGTAAACACCTTTCTCCACACATCTATTAGCTAATCTAATCTATCTCATTGGCTTGAGCATTGAATGCATTCGCAATTTCCGTTTGGTCAATCAAAATTTTGTTTTCTGCAGGATGTTTAATTTTATCTTTGATATATTTTTGTCCTTCCGTATGTTTTCCCTAAATTGATATTTTCCAAAAACATCAGGTGCTCTTTTTAATATGCTAGCTTTTTACTTTTTATTTGTACCATGCCGATGTGAATAAATCTTATTATTATTATCTAAATTGATTCCATAAAACTGGGCCGCACTGTGCACTGTGCTCACGAGTGCCTAAACTTCGTCTACCAATTTCATTTACTTGAAGCATCCTTTAATGTGGTTGGTTTGCACGTTTATGGTTCGATTAAAGCTGCCAAATTTGATGTTTTGATACTTTTGCATGCAGTGAAGCGTTATTACTACTTTCATGTAGCTTCTTTTGCCTTTGAACCTCGACTGTTTCTCTGGAAACATATTAAGGGTATTAAAACTACTTGCAGCTCAAAACCTACCAAGAAATTAATTATCTGAAATAAAGTTATAAACATAAAATTATATCGGAACGTTTTTTATATAAATTAGTTTTTCTTTGATTAAATAATTTGTATTTGCGCTAAAATATTTTAATTTGTCTATTATGGGCAGTAAAGATTTCTTGGCTTTCTTGGCTTGCTTTCAATCAAGTTATTCCTTTTTCATTCTCACTTTCCTAATTTCAGTTTCCCTCGAGTAATTTTTTGTCTTTTCCAATTTTTGAATATATAAAAGTGCGCCTCTGGAAAAGTATAAATACACTTATTGGTCACAACATCCTTCAAGATGATCGGAAATTGACAATAAGTATTTGGTTCACTTCAAGGCATATACCGCCATTTCTGACCCATTTCTGGTATGGACCGATTATTCTAAAGCTACAATTTTATTATCTAAGTTCTAAGTTCGCAGAGAAAAGTGATTTAAATTTAAGGGTTGAAAAATATAGTATTATGATTATAATTTTCTAAACTAAATCCAGGTGTACCGTATTAATTGTAGTAAGCTGGGAGGAAGTTGGGGAGATAGGAAGCTTTTTTTAGATAGAATAAAATAACTAAATGGGAAGTACCTAGCTTTTATCTTCAATTATGGAGATTTAACTATCGGAAAGTTCTAAGCTCTTCCAACAAATATCCTTAACTCCATCCTTAGAAATCTTATTGCTGACAATTCCTTTATGCACTGGCACCCAGAGCAAAGTTACTTTGTTGTGCCTAGTTAAGAGCGAAAAGTGATACATCATTGCTTGAGAGTAATGGTTACCGCGCGCCGCTTCGCGTAGCGCGGTAATTACTGGTAATTACGTCTTTGCTAGTAATACATACAACATTTTTCTGCAATCACTTAATTGTAACTATTAAAAACAAATATAAAGTAGAATTCATAAAAACTTTTAAAATCTGTCAGTTTAAATATGTCAATTCAAACTTTTATATCTGTCACTGTCAATACAATTGTGTTTGTAGTATCGGTTGTTATGGGCAACGAGCGTTTTGCAATTTTTTACGCTCGGAGAGTGTAAAGTAATTCACCTCAAGAAACGTCAACTTTTCGTTGTCAATGGCAAGCGAAAAAGCTTACTTTTCATCGTGATTGTAAAAAATAGTTATTTTCCTAACAAGTGCCGAAAGTGATACTTTCCCGCACGCGACTGCAGTTGACCCGAACGACGCGAAGCGGAGTTCGGGCAAGCGGTCGAGGGCGGGAAAGACACTTTACGCATGAGTTAGGAACATTATTTTTTCTACGACCGTATATACAAAAAAGTATATCAACCCGTTTTTCAAAATTTATTTTATTTTAACATACATATAAAAAACTTAAACCAAAAACCATTATTATTATTATCAATTATTATTATAAATATTATTATTAGAAACACAATTTGTTGCATTCTGTGAATTACTTAAAATTGGCGGTCCAGTGGAGTTATTTGGTGTTAACTGGTGAGTGAATGACGTTGATGAGGATGGCATCGTTTGCAGGTCACATAAAGATGACGATGAAGGTGACGGCAACAATTTTAAGTCATTTGTAGATGGAAGAATTTCATTTGATATATTTTTCTTATGTTAAACCCGTGTGGTTTTCAAGTTTCAAGTTTTTTTATTATTTCCATATTGAAGTACATATTGATAATAATTAAAGTGATATTATCTTAAAACTTAAACATACATAAAGACACCTAATTGAGCATTTCACCTAGGCATGTCTGCCTGTTTTGTTACTACTCAATCAGGTAGTATTTACTCTGTACGTTTTATATTTAAATAGCTAATATTGAATACAAAAAAATAAGAAGAAAAAACAAAACAAAAAAAAACTAAATTACAGTGCAATTAAAGTTATGAGACGAACAAATGTAGACAATTAATAAAACTAAATAATGGATAATAAAAAGAAGACATACTCACGCAAGGAAGTAGTAGACAAGACCATGAACAATACCAGTAGTTTGTATGTTATTAAGTCATTATATCAAATATTTCATTTTGGTTAGTTATCAGATGATTTTTCAATTCAATT
>CAJUYH010001821.1:0-45233 GCA_910591685.1 Galerucella tenella
AACTTCACCAGCACGTAGAGAGTTGGTATTCATCAAGAAAAGCTACCTGGCAGCTCACGTAGCCAGAGTTTTCAGGGAAAACATAGATGATGGGGAAATTAGGTGGTTCGATGGACCAATCCTTAGCCAAAAACATAAATCTCATCGTTTATATCTGGGATAAGATGGGACTACTTATCCGAAGACATACAGCAGCTCCAATCACTTTCCAGGAGCCTTGTAGACTTCTGCAAGGCAATAGTCAAGGCAAAAGGCAATAATACAACTAATAAAAATTTTTCGTAATAACGCTTGTTGAACAATGTCGCTCTCTTCATAACGTGTTTACGTACAACGTTTTATCTAATTCCGCGCTTTTATAATATTTAATGAAATCTTCATTTACAATGGTAATATTAAAGTAGATTCAAATGGTGTTAGAAGTATTGTTACTATGTTACAGTTACGTGAAGCTTTTTACCTACGACCGCCCCTGTAGTCAGTCAATAACACACAGTCGGTATCAATGTAATGACGTATATTACGCACTGTAAAAAAAACGCACAAATGTAAAGTAAATCGCACGGCTTCCCTAGCAACATCTTAGCAACTCTCAATAGACGTCACCATTTTATTCAAAATTAACTATTTGAAAAAAACATTCGACATGGCCACGTTTAACTATGAAAAGACCCAAAAAGGGCTAAGTATATGTATTGATTATAATTGAAAAATGGACTCTCGATTATCAACAATATATTAATAATGATTAAACATCAGTTCTTTAATGTGCTTCTTTCATTGGTAATAGAATAATAAAGATGGAGTTTACCAAGCACCTCTAATTATGTAACTGTTATTTCTTATGCTTCTTATAAAAAATACAAGTATAAGTAGGTCGTAGGTAAAGTATAGTACGTTACTCGTGTTGTAAAGCATTTAACACACTCACGGAATTACGTAATTTTTCCATTCGTGCGTAAAATGCTTTTTACCACACACGTTACGTAATATACTTTATCTGATGGCATGTCATAATGACAACGTTATGTCACTCAATTTTGATGACATAAGGAAGCTCATTATGGGACTAAGTACCATAATGAATTCATTATGGGACTAAGTACCATAATGAATTTCATTATGGTACTAAGTACCATAATGAAATTCTATAAGGAAAACATGTAATGGTTTGATCAAAAAAGTTTATTCAAAATGCATAACTATGTGCAAAACTATTTATTATAAATGGTAAAAGAACAATTACTACAATTTGTAATATTAATTCCAATGGATTCTACAGTTTTTACATCAGTAGTTGATGATTGTTGGCAAACTTGTAATCCTGTTTGGTTGTTGGCACCAAAAATTGCCATCAGATAAAATTTTGTATGTAATACGAATCATAAACAATCATTATGGCACACGCCGTGTTATCGGACTCGGCTTCACGACTTGTACCATAATGATCGTCTTTATGATCCTTATTACATAAATAACTAATACAGAACTACTTTTCATAACTGATATGTGAAGGTTATGAAAAATGTGACGTTTCATATTGTCAAGGAGTGACTTAAATTGTCACATTTGATAGCGGAATTAGTTAAAAAAACATACGCGTCAATCTATTTCATCTCAAATTAAAAGCAGTTTGATCGTATAAAACAAAAACGCCGTATGCTTCTAATGGGAGGGGTATATCATTTTCACCAGGATCGAAAAAATAAGTGCGTCACTCCATATTAGGGTAGAACGAGGGGCTCCACTCATTTAATTGGCTCCACTGACCGCGACAAATTACTACACTACCAAACCAGATGGCTTGTCCTTTTTACGTGATTTATAACTGGAGTATTTTTATATTTTTATTTTCATATTTTCCCTACTTTTCACTCACCCAATTTTGTAACCCAGTTTATTTATTTAAAAGCTCTAATTTAATTTCGTTGATCTATTTATAGAAACAACAGATTGACTAATAAATATTCAACGTTCTTTATGTGGAGAAAATGTTGAAATGGAATAGAAATGAGTCAACAATGTTACGTGTCCCAATGTTACGCACGAAATAAAAACACCCTTTTAACACTAAACACAACCTGCTTTTAACCGTACCCTATAATTTTATTGTCGACTCTTACATACCCTCTTTGGTATATTATCGAATGGAACTAAAGATCAAATCTCAATAAACTGATTGACTCTCGTGAATAGGACATACTGTATTTAACTGTTGACCGTATGCGTTGAGTTTATAGAAAAAATTGACATTGATAATCACCATTTTCCGGCGAAAACCGAAATAAATCTCAAATATGGTGAATTCACCGGGAAATTATTTCTATACATGTATCAATTTTTCATTTCAAATACTGTCATCCGTTTAAAAAATGTATTGTATCGATATTTTCGAAAATTTGTGACTGAAAAGGTTGATTGTTCCATTTTAGTTTTTATATTAAATTGACTATTTCACTAGATTAAATTGATAACTGAAAAAATTTGAAGGTTTTGAACTGGCAATTTTTTGTCTTGTCGCGGCAATTTTTTGACGTTTTATATATCAAATCTATGTGTATAAAATTCTATCACTCTGTGATAAAATTCAATATCAAATCTTTGTTAAAATGGTAAGAATATATCCTTACTATGGGTACCGTCACATATGGCAATATCAGGGAATGGAGAAGTTGACCGCCTAGCTGCTTGTCAATATCCAACTATAAATGCACCTATGCTAGAAAAATATCCACATATAGATCACAGAACCCCAATCAAAACGTCTATTTGGCATAAAACAGATGACAAATTAAAAGAAATCAAACCACAAGTTACAACAGTTCTCCCTACTTCCTACAAAAGAAGAGACCAAGTTATACTGAATAGATTGCGTATCGGGCATACACACTTAACACACCAACACCTCATGAAAAAAGAACCCGCACCCACCTTTCAAAATTGTCACACAGTGATCACAGTGAAACACATCTTACTGGAATGTCCAATGTATGACACAGCAAGAAAAACTTACAAATTAAGTTCCAACCTAAAAAGCATACTTTCATCAAATGAAAATGAAGTTCTTGGCTATCTAAAAGACATTAAACTAAAATCAAAAATTTAGAAAAACTGCTATAATTATTTATACCTTTTATTCTTATACAATGAAATTGTAAAACTGTAACTACTATTACTATAAAATTGTATTGTCTCCCCCGCTAATAACTCATAGAAGTTGATGCGGGGTAAATAAATGTTTTTTGAAATAAAAAAAAATCTTTGTTAGTGGTTTCTAAGGAAACTAAGTTGTTTATTTATTTATTTAACTTTCTAAATATTATTAAAACTGTTTCAAAAATTTAAATAAGTATTATTAACATGAATAATACAAGATTTGGAAATAATTCAATAAATGAAATAAAGAGTACAATTAAGCAAAGTATACCGTGAAATACAATGAAGACAAAAAAGTCTGCGTGGGAACAGTTTAGAATGTTTCTGGACGCACGTAATTATACGTTAGAAAAGGATACTTCTGAACAAGTTATAGCAAAAATTCTTGAAGATTATGGTTTTAACATGAAAAAAAGAGATGGAACTGATTATACTGAAGCTAGTGTGAAAACACATTGGAATACGACTGCTCAAATGGTCCAGGAAAAATATTTTCTAGAATTTAACATCAAAATTGATCCATTTAAAGATATTACCTATAAATTTGCTAGATTTGCCAGGGATACAAAACGTAAAAAGCTTCAGGCTGAACCTGAAACCAGAAAAAGAAGTTCTTACGCGTTTACCAAAGAAGAATTAATGGAAATGGTAGAAAGCTAATTTGAAGATAATCCTGATGGGTTACAAAAGAAGTTTTTTCATTTATGTTCGTTCGAATTAGCATGGCGTGGAAATGAAGCTGCTAATTGTGATATTAATTACTTTAAAAAAGAATATGATAATAAAGGTAATTTTACTGGCAGGGTAGAATATAATCCAATCTTTTCCAAAACGACACAAGGAGGATCAAAAGCTTTATCTGGCAGTAAGTGGCTGGTAAGAAATAATGCTAACAACAATTTGTGTCCCGTTCGTTTATCTTTGAAAATTATTTAAAAAAAGAGAATCCAATTCTTATCTAACAACAACAAGATTATTTTTAACAGTACATCCAAATTGGGAGAGAGGAATATGGTACAAAAATTCACCATTCCAAAGTGGACGAAAATATCGGCAAAATCAATTGGTATAGACACAAAAAAAAATAAAAATAACCAATCATTCACATTCACAAAATTTTCACTCTCGTGGTATTATATATGAAAATTTGGTATGATTAGAACAAATATCTTCTTTTTTTATTCGGATTGAAGAACTTGATTGTTCCAAGTTGACAGATAAAGCCCCATGAAACAACGGAGCATTAGATGAAATGGAACGACTAAGAAATAATTCATAAGAGTCGTCATTATTAGTTAGTCGCAAATAGTGTAATATTATCATTTCACAAATCATCAAGCACAAGATGATACAACTCTGTCTAAAATGATTAATTGAAAAATTTCATTTATATTTGTAAAGATCTAATTTTATTACGTTATTCAAGAAGAATTTTAGATTCGTGTACACTCTATTGGAAATTTATAATACTATCAATAAGAACTTGAAGAAAAACTCTATTGACAATAAATCGAACTGAAAAATGAAAAATAAATATAGTTTAAAAAAAACAAAAAACGCGCTTTTAAAGAATATCGAACTGAAAAGTTGAAAATAATTTTAAAAATAAACTTAAAACAATAGTATATAAAAAAATACTAGTATAATAGACTACACGCATATTTTGCTTGGATATTAATAAAATTTATAAGTAAATATGATATAAAAAATTACTAATAATAGGAAATAAACCAGTTTCCATTGGAAATTACTCCCAAATTTTAAAATAAAGTTCAAATTTCAAAGCACTTTCCGACCACAACCCGAGGATTTCCGAACGCTATACCGATGATACGTGTGATGTCATATCTCTTGTGTTTACTTATGGCCGGTATTGCATAAAGTTATGTGTAGTGAAAAGTGGACATGAATATTCGATATTTCCGAGGATATTTTAAAACTTTTGGAAGAATATATTTTATTCACTAGTTCAGTGTTCAGTGACGATTCTTTCATATTTTGTGAGTAAAGATATGGCTAGCGAAGGTTTTGTAAAAGCACAAACTGATAACTTGCCCAAAGTAGACTCATTTATGCTGCTTGAATTTATGAAGTCAAACAGCTGCTTTAATGCATTATCGTAAGTACGATTTAAACTATGTTTTATTTATATAATATATACCAACCATATTTCGATGTGTGGTCGTAAGAAAATGATGTTTTTATGGTTGATTCCTAGACATATAGGTACATAACCTCAAACTATTTAAGAATAAAAATTACCAGCTTAGAAGTAGGTACTTACATTAAAATGATCTTCACAAACAAAAGTAATGCCCTTCTCTCAAATGTATTTTTGCTTGCGCCACCAGGTAAAGTAACAAATATTTTGTCTGGATTTTTAATAGACGTTGATGTACACACTGGAACAATGCAATACTTGGAATACAAAGTTTTTTTTCGGCTTTATCCATTTTTAAAGCTTTCAGAAACAAATTAGGTCACAAGAACTCAGAGCGTGATACACGAATAAGAATGTGAACAAATGACGTCACACCATGGGGCAGCCATCTTTATGACGTAAAGCGCGTTTTGGCGGACTTTCAAATTTTATGATTTTTAAAGTCGTTTTAAAAGTAAAGTTTATATTTTTTTGAAAAAATAGGCGTGCAAGGTGTTAGTAGACCTGATAAAGCGTCAACTCCCACCAATAGCAAAATTTATGCTAGTACCCCATTGAGGGAAAAGCGTGGGGCTTTTCACTCAATTATACTACACATAGTATTTTTCTTATATACTATTGTCATAAGTTTATTTTTTAAATTATATTCAACTTTTTAGATCAATATTCTTCAAAAGCGTGTTTTTTTAGTTTTTTTAAACTATATTTATTTGTATAGCAGCATACAGCCTACATACACTGTGTCCGTAAAGTATGGAACAAATTCATTTTCAGCTAAACAGGCCATTTTAAGAAATAATCCTGAAACACGTCGATTTTTGATTTTAATTTACTGTATTTTAAAATAATATTCTAATATACAGGGTGAATTTCTTTCGAGTAATGACGTCACCGTCACTTTTTTTAAATGTTACACGCCCATTTTGTCTCAATCTTCGGATTACTTTAGCTGAGATGATTCCAAAAAGTACATGTTATTACAATTGGTACAGGGTGGACGAAAATACAATAGTTTTGTGTTTGCTCATAAAGTAACGCATAACATTCTTTATCAGTTAAATTAACAATATTATCAAAAATACTTATTGTCTAGCGGACAGAATATGATGAAATACATGACTTTAAAAATGTTCGAACTGCAGCTCTTGCTGTATTTGTCAGTAACCCAAACTGTGTACAAATTTTTGTTGAACCTTGTTTATTGTGTCTTGAGAAATATTGTTTATTGCTGTCCGAATTCTCTCTTTTTAATTATTGAATGTTTGCTGGCTTCGTTTGATACACAACATTCTTCAGATGGCCCCACATAAAATAATCCATAAAATTGAAATCTGGTGACCTCACTGGCCATTCAATAGGTCCACGTCTACCAATCCACCTGTTCGATAATAATGCAACAAGTGTGTTAATGATGATCGAAATACAAATTTTTTCGATTTTGAGAAACAAATTGTTGTTTGGAAACAGCACGAGCGCGTAAGCGCGAGTGTGGTTTCCCAAAACAACAATTTGTTTCGAAAAAGAGAAGAAATTTTCGATAATCATTAATTACACGAGTTGTATTTGTCATCTTGATACAATGATTCTGACGTTTATTGATTAATTTGACATTTTCTGTTAGTCATTAGATTTTTAATATCGAATAAAACAACTAATGACAACGCGAAACACACAGATAGGAAAATTGCATGTATCCAATCAGGTGCCGAAATACAAAATCGAAAACATGGTGTTTCCAGATATCAATCTTCATATTTAAACCAATCGAAGGCGCGTATTTTGTATTGAGTGAAATAATCGGAAAAATTTCATTTAGGTACCTTCTAACATCTACAGCATAATGTGGAGGTGCACCATTCTGTTGAAACCATGAACTTTCATCAAAACCTCTAGGAGCACACACAAAACTATTGTATTTTTGTCCACCCTGTACCAATTGGAAGCAGCATGTGATACATTTTTGGAATCAGCTCAGATAGAAAAATCCAAAAATTGAGACAAAATGGGGGGTGTTCCGTTTAAAAAAAATGGCGGTGACGTCATTACTCGAAAGAAATTCACCCTGTATAATAGAATATTATTTTAAACTACAGTAAATTAAAATCAAAAATCGACGTGTTTCAGGATTATTTCTTAAAATGGCCTGTTTAGCTGAAAATTTTTTGACAATTCCAAAAACCAATCAAATTTCCTCATTTTATATCATATGAACAATCTCAGCCAATCATGTCAACATTACACTGAAAACAGACCATGGGCAATTTTCACACGTTGCTATGGATACATATTGATTTATTTCGATTTTGAAGTTTCAAATATTTAATATTTCGAAATGTCACGATTTGGTTGTAATACTGAAACAAAAAATTTTCTATCCGAATAACCCTCGGACATTGATAAATGCTCAAAAATTTTATGACAACTTTCTCAAGCTTGTTGCTTATAGGCAACAGACCTCCGCCTACGGCGTCGGTCTGTTTCCAAGCAACAAGCTTTCGAAATCTGTCATAAGATTTTTTCGAACAATTATCAATGTCCTTGGGTTATTACAACTGAAAATTAATTATAACATAGGTCTGCACAAAATTTCACTCCAATTGCAAATATTAAAAAGTGTATCAAGCAGGAAAAACCAGAGAAAATGTCACGTACAAAATACCGTACAGTATAGTGCTACTTTTCATCTCCGAGCTATTATCAGCTTTCCCTGTAGTCGTGCATGTTACGGAATCTTTAAACTCAATTTTTATGGACTTCGCGTCAGATTAAATTGAGACTTTGCCTCTTATAAAGGAGCGATAACAATACAATGGCTCAATCATTTGATTCCAGCATCCTGGGGATACGCGATTCATTCATTATATTGTATACAATCCTTGACCTATACATGAGGAAATTGTTTTTTCAGTCAAGTAAATGAAGGCCGATAAACACCTGAAGATCTGGTTGAGGTCTCAACTGGGTATTTCAAATAAAGAAATTTTCCTCATTTCCCAGGCCTGATATCATAGTGAAAAATGGCCCCAGAGTTCAAAAAATCCTCTAGATATGACATTCACAGAATTTTTGATTAAATGAAAAATTGAGATCAATTGATTATCTACAAAAATGGCTCTGATGATTTTTCTCGAAATTTCAATATTTTTTGCAAAAACGCGGGTTTAAAAATTCGCAATTTTTCTTGACAAATTTGAGATCGAAGGCTTTGGGAATGCAATAATCTCCGTGTTTTAAACTTTAGAGACAAATCGTAGATGTCGTCACCACGTGCTTTAGTCGCGAGCTTCTGGCGTGCGTGAATGAGACAATCTGAAATTACTTGACATTTTTTGGGGTTTGTAAGTGTGTTTAATGCTCGACAATAATAATTTGGGATTTTATACTTCAACACATGGACTATTTTCATACCGGTGTGGCCCAAAAAATGATTCGAATCCTGCATAAATCTGTTTCTCTGTGTAGCGAAATGTGGAGGTAGAATCTTCCGATGAAATATTCGAAAGGAAAATCATACGAAGAATCAACGGCCCAAAAAAAATAGACAACGATCAGTACAGGAGCCTATACAATAATGAGATTGAAGATATTCTAGAAGGAGAAGATATCGTTAATGTAATTAAAGCTCAAAGACTACGGTGGTGGGGACACATTCACCGCAGACAACCAGAGGAGCTAATAAGAAAAATCACTACATGGACACCACAAACAACAAGACCAAGGGGAAGGCCAAAAGAAAAATGGGGGAATCAAATAATCGAAGACATTAGAACTCTTGATATTAGAAACTGGAATAAACTGTGCCAGGACAGAAAAAAGTGGAGAGAAATTGTAGACAAGGCTAGAAAAAACAGAAAACTATGAAGAAGAAAAGATCTCAGATAACAAGGCGGAGTGATTCACCGCAATAAAGGAATCTAAGAGCTTCAAGATGGAGCGCTAATCATTTCTACGGAAATGTAAAGGCTAATATATATATAATAATTTGGGATTTTATACTTCAACACATGGACTATTTTCATACCGGTGTGGCCCAAAAAATGATTCGAATCCTGCATAAATTTGTTTCTCTGTGTAGCGAAATGTGGAGGTAGAATCTTCCGATGTTTTGACAACAAAAACTGTAACGAATATCCATAGACAATTCGGTCCAATTATTTGCAACAATCTTCAGGAGGATTCTTGGGAAAAAAACAAAGTCTTTTAAAGATTGAACTGATTACAAGAAATATACAAAAATGAAGATTATACAAAAAATTCACAAATTTTCAGTACCATTCAGATGAGTTAACTGAATTTTCATCGTCCTTATCAATATTCCCATTGATTTCATCGCCTTAAAAGAATTGAACAGAATTGTGAGCGCTTCTTCATGTTAATAAGTGTTCAGTTAGCAGCTTCCGCTAGATTCTTTCTGTATAGTGGACCGCAGGTAGCGAGGACAATAGAACCATGATACCATCACCATTCCAATATATTCAGAAGTGATAAATTTGCCGTGACAGTGCAGTGTAGTGGGATGAGAATAAGATCCTAGATTATTCAATTTAATAAAATAATTTGTAAGCTCTACATATAAGAATGATTTGTAGCTATGAGAAGGGATAATAATTTGTTAAAAACTTGCAGATATGATGTATCTAATCAAAAATTCCATTTTATCAGAATCTGTCGAATCTTCAACACCAACATTAATTATTAAAGATACAACGGTTCCATCCATGATATTGTCGAGATGCCAAATCCTCTGTTCTGCTTCATGCGTATGACTCTCAGCTTTTTTCCAGTTCTCTGCAGACACTTTTGACAAAGATTTCTGCAGTAATTGATGCAGGTCTTCCAATTTATAAGTTTTATTGTATCGTGCTATGTCACCCTTTACTTGCGCCCATATAAGTTCAATAGCAATGAGTTCGGTATGGTGGTAATCGTAGCAAAGTTATTCTACGTTCTAACGCAATCTCGTCAATTACATATTCTTTGAATTTCGATTTGTGCAGTCTTGCAATTTGTGATAATTCTTGTTTGACGGAATGCTCCTCGTATAATATTATGATGTTGGGGTTATCCAACCAAAAGATTATCTCGACTTTCTTCCAAACAGTTGTTGGCAATTTTTCTACAAGTTTTCAATAATAGCTGCATTTTAACAGGAACTAAGAGTCAACAAAATTTTTTATATCGAGAAATACCATGATAATGTACTGTACTATGAGTAAAACTTGATGTAGAAATATTTACAATAATAAAATTTAACTCGGAAATTCATATTATCAACAAGAATAAACTAGCATGGATTTTGTTTATCAAACTGTATAATTATTAAAAATATAGCACTCAACTTAGTTGGAACATAATACTTAGTTAAAAATAAAACAACAAACGTGAAGTATATGAACCTAATAAAGATTGAGGTTATAATATTTTCATATGAACACAAAACTGACAAATATCGTTGTCAGTTGTATCAAAAAAGCTGTGTGAAACGGGCGGCAATTTAACCAATCACTAGGCTGAAGAAATGCCAACTTAAATTCAAATCGCTACTTTTAGTTCAAAAACAAGGTATAGAACAATTACAGTTGGTTCTGGAATTAAATCCAATATCTCCATAAAATACTTTTTCTAGTATAAGTAGGTGCGCGTAATTTTTATATTCGGGTTTCCACGTTTAAATATCCTACTTATTGTCCATATTTATTCGCTTTTGAAGAATTGAGATACAACTGATTTATTTTATCCTGCCTAAATTCCAATGTCCGCCTATGGTTTATTGCCGTTTTAGGGCCTCTTACCTGAAATCGTGCTATCAATATGATGAAAATATATTATAGTTAAATATCAACCAAAAAAATGTCTAGGCATATTTTTTTGAAGTGTTTGGAAAAATTTGTTTCTTAATTTAAAATGTGTTTTAAGTTTCAACTGGAACTTTAAAATAAAGCTTTATTAGTTTAATCTTCTCTAAGGTCGCGTGTTTTAGTATTTCAAAACATAATTATTCGCTAAAGGGATAATTGGGTTTAAAATAAATTTCCAATTCCAATGGTTAAGTGCTTCTTGAATAATTTCACGGCAGTAGACCTCCATAATAAACGAAACTGTCCGTCAGAAAGTCATTAAGTCCTGACTTTCATCGACATGGGATGTCATTTTTATATTTTATAGAAAGCTTATTCCCACGTATTCCTCCTGAAATATTGGAAAAGAGAATCAGTAAGTAAAAATAACTACAAAGACGTAGCATCATTCAAATCTCTGAAAATTTTCAATTTCCATCGAATAAATGAAAAAAAATTGTAAATCGAGTTTAGGAAAAATAGAGAAACATAAAATGCACGAAAAGTGTTCTCTCGTACAGATATCCCTGGCAAACATAAACTTTGCTTGAATAGGTACCCCTTTCAAACAATGGAAGCCAATTCTCCGGCAAGTGTAATTTCAACAGAACTTTTGGACTGCCAAACATCTCTATATCTTTCTCCATCTCTCCGACGGAATTTTAAATCCCGGAATTTACGGTTTAAACCTTTTATTTGCTTTGTAATTATTCCAAATTTTGCCGCCGACGAATTCTAATATTTCCAAACTGAAAACCTGGTGTTTTGTTCTTGTGGACAATATTTAACAGTATGTTTTCACCTTTTTTTATAGATTGAAAAGTGTTTTGTATCAAAGTTTCAATAAGCGAAAATTGTTTTTCTCAACACTTCCTTTGAAAATTGACTTTTTCTGCTAGTTCGAGGGTTAGAAATGATACTTTCCCTTACCTACCACTGTAGCCCAAAAATCACTCATACGATTGCTTCAGGTCCAAGAGACTTTTTTGGGGTGAAGGTCGAGATTTATCGGAAAAAGATTTGATATTAAATAAAGTGATGGTGGATAGTTGAATAAAAACATGGGAGGTATTTGCGAATGCTCAGTATTGACAGATTTACTATCTTCCTATCTTTGAAGAAACTCAATTCTACTAGGTATCTGAAATGGATGATATAATAAAATTTTGTCATAGGAAACTCTTCTCTTCGAAATTCAGGAATTACTTCGGGTGAACTGAACACATTGATATGTACCAATCAGCAAATCTTTGATCTTATGAAGGCATTGTTTTCCATTTTGGAACACCCAAGGCATATATCCGGCTGGATATATGACAGCCACTACATCTCTTTAGGATGGAGCCATCAGCTTTAAGGTTTTCATGGGCTGCCCACAAGGTGTAGTCATATCTCCCCTACTGTGGCCACTCTTGATGGATAACAAGGACCAAGCCGGGTAGCATGTTATATCCTCCAAAATACGTTGGACGATGTCCACAGTTGGTGCCAGAGAAGGAAATTAGTGGATTTTTCAAAAGTTTTCCTATAATAGTGAGACTGTTCAATTTACAGTGGAAGTAGAATATTTGAGGATTATCCTAGATACAAAACCATACAACGCTCACTTGGAAAAAGTTACCTATCCATAAAGCCAGACTGTCCAGACATGTCGCAGGATCTGTGGGAAATCTTGGAGCTTGGGTCTTAGACAAATCTGTTGGATATATGCGATAGTTGTTAAAGCAATGATTATAAATGGAACTATTGCTTGCTGGTCAAAGGCTTTATAGCTAACAGCCCAATCAAAGCACTTTTTCCCCTGTAACATGGTATCCTAGCGGAATAAAGACAAAAAATATGGGTTTTCCTGGGACAGTCATCTTTATGACGTAAAGTGCGTTTTGGCGGACTTTTGAATATTAGGATTTTTAAAGTCGTTTTAAAAGTAAAGTTTATATTTTAAAGCGTCAATTCCCACCAATAGCAAAATTTATGCTTGTACCCTATTATTGATTGTAAAAAAAATCGAAATCACATGTACTTAGTTTGGAATATATTTAATATAATTTATTTACTTTAGTCACGGATAAACGGATGTGATTATTATTTAATTGAATTTAGTTTTGTTTGATTAATTATTTGTGATAAGTATATTATATCGACTATATTCCATTAAATATTCATACAATTAAACTGAATTATCCCAACATATTCAATACGATATTGAACTCATACCTATTTTTTGAAAACAGATAAATTAAGTTTGAACAATCAGTTGATAGTATCGGGTGTCTTAAAAAAAGAATGGCTCTCGGATATTATACAGGTTACCGTTTATAGTTGAGATGCGGCAAAATGAAAAAAAAAGATGGCCTATAGAGGAAAACCTAGAAATTATTTTCAGGTTTGTATGTGCACCGCTAGAGAGCGCAAGGAAAAGGTTTTTAAAGACTACAGAAATTTTGAATAATATGAAAATTGCCAATTTCCAGCTTCACTTAAATTTGAGAAAATATTGTCATAGGAAAAACCGATTATAATTTTATGGGGGCTGGATAATCCACGAATTGTTTCAACAACATTTTCATTTTTATAATATTCTTGTATTACTAAAATGCTCAGTATAATGTTATGGCTATATTCATACAATTCAATAATTATATAATTTAATATTATAACCAAACAAGTCACGGAAATTAAAAAATCGAAATTCTTTTGTTAATCTATAATTTATTAAAATTGCCGCATATATTTGAGATCCCGTAAGATATTGCCTCACAAATCTGAATCTAAAGTTCAAAGTTTGCTTCGAAATGATTTTACTCTCATCTCCTTCTGACAGCTTGATTTCTAATTTTAAGAGGATCTCAACCCAAAATCAGTTGCGGCTCCTTCATAAGGTTATTGGGTCAATGAACTCCCAATAATAAATAATTGTAAAAAATAATTAAATGAGTATTTGAAAATATAAAATATACATACTATACAAATAATATAGTTATCCTCTTGAATGACATTTATCTAAAACGTTTCAAGACCCCCTGAGTTGAAGTTTTTTCCCATCAAGTACTCGGCAAAAATAAAAAATAGGAAAACGGGCTGGTGCCCACCGCTGACCTCAAGGTGTTGCATGGTGACGGAATTTGCCGAGCGCTGACGATCTACGCGGCGTGGAAGAAACACGCCCGAGGTGTACAGGTGCTGGGTCAGAAACCCGGGTTGATATCGACGATGAATTGATCTACGCGCGATATTTTGATTTGTGTGTTTGTGTGTGTGGAGGCGGGGATGGCCTCAGCCGAAGGCTATTAGCCACAGAATGTTTTCTTCTTTTCTTTGTGTCTATTGAATGTGTCTAGGTTAAAGATCTATTCGTGCTTGCCTAATGAAGTTTATTATGGAATCTGAAGTAGCTTTTTCTGTGCATGCCACAAGAGAACTGATATTCAGTGGAAAAGGAAAGCTATGGTCCATTGATGAGATATATAAATTGAAGCCGCTTAATTTTTCTCACACCCAAGAAATATCTGATTAGTATCACCGATCGATACGTTGTCGCAGCTGCAAAATGGAGACTGTGGAATACCCAATTTATGAAGGTGCGCCGGAAAGCAACCATGGTTGACAAGTTTTAGTCGCGTTATAGTTGCTGTGTATTTTCTACTATAACCAAACTTTGTGGTATATTATTCGGTAGATTTGTATGAAGCTTGAAGTAGAAGCTTTTTGATGTTTTGCTCAGGTTATAGTAAGCTTCTCTTCATCTGATTCTAATATATTTTTTATTCTTGCTAATTACATCAATTTGAGAGAAAAAGTTTAAGTATTTTTTCAATTCGCAAGGTTCTTTTGCCTTCTGATCTACCTTATCGTTACCTATAATGCCGCTGTGATCTTTTAACCGTATAAGAATATGTTTATTATTGGTTTTTAATTGGTATAGTATGTTCCGTCTTTTAAAAATCAGTTCCTGATTATAAATATTCATAGGATACCCTTCTATAGCTTGTAAAACGGATTTTGAGTATGTCATTATAGCAACTGTTTGAACTGGATTTAGTGCACGCCATAATAAGCATTGTTTTTGATTTAAAGGAGAGCATTAAAAACGAAATAATGGGAATAATGAGCTGTGATTTGGCATAACAAGTTGTTTCGTAACTATTTTGAAGGTTTCTGTTGATGGCTTGTGTTTTAATTATTCGGTGCTAATTTATTCTACGCCTTTTTCTGTGGTAATGGTGCAAAATTTGAAAATCGAAAGTGAACTAAATTTTGAAAAACTATTAGAACTAAAGGAAAATGGTCGTCCTCTTCCAGATTTAATGATTAAACAGACTAGCAAGGACAAGAACGAAGAAGCTCATCTCGATTTTCACAGGTCTATTTATGATTTGTCTGATTGGATTTGCGGATTGAAGTAAGAGATGCATTTCACTATTAACTTCGTCTGTTCGTTTTTCGAATAATTTCAAAATAATTATCATTCAATATGAGTTTGTCATATTTAATATGTATGAAAATGAATAAAATATGGTTGTTTTCTAAGAGGGCATTATTTTTATATAAAACAAGCGTGGCCAAAAGAACATTTTTGCCTTTGGGGCTTGGAAACTCCACAAATTCTGCTTTTTTAGCGATTTTATCGACTTCTGTGCCGCTATTCTTGAATTTGTGGGAGTAGAAATTCAGGAGGGAAATGATCAAAAGTGGGCGTGACTCCCTCAAATTTTAAAATGCCGTATTCTTGATAAATTTCTATCAAAAAATGAGGGAAATTATCACTCTCTAGGGGAAAAAGCGAAAATAATGTGGAAATATTTAGATTTAACCTCAAAACTTATGGTTGGTTTGTTTTTTGTCAATATAAGGATATTTTATTCTTGGTTTCTGTAGACTTTTCAACTGTTTTTTGGTAAATTAATGCATTGTGGATGAATTCAACCAACTTTTGCATTGGCATGATGCCATGATTAATGATTTTGAGGAGGCTTTGGGAAGAAATGAATATTGGAAGAGATGTTCTTCCACAGACAAATCCGTTTCAAATTTCTACTAGAAAATTTATACAAATTCTTAGATTGACAAAACCTCTTGTTGAGGATGTTATTGTATGGAGGCTTCGACAAGAACATCATCCTTGACCATACAAACCACGAGCCGCCACTGCTCGAAATTAACATTTTTTCCAATATAAATGATCGCAGTATAATTTTGTTTTTTTATTTGATGACTAGTTCATTCCCATTTTCAAGACTAATCAAACAAGAACTTTGCCTCTCACATTTTCTACTAGTATAAATCTGGGCACATTTCCTTGAACAATTAGTCACATAAAACTAATTTGAAAATTTCAAGAAAATGGATTGTAAATTCAAGTATTCAATTCAGATCTACTTTATATTTCTCGGAAATTTTTTTATTGATATCTAAATTTAAAACTCCCCCAACATCGTTTGAGCGTATTTATCTTTTGAGGTTTTTGCGTTACCTAATGTAACATTTAGCATTTAGCTCAAATCGTTAGGATACCTCGTATCGTAATGGATCTGGTATATTATTAGAATATAATGGAGTTCAATTTCTCCGAAAGCTTTCTCGTACAACGATGTATTTTGGGGGAGGAGGGGGGTAGGGAGCGGTAAGGTAAGGAAAGCAGAACAATTTCGGAATCCATTAAAATGGTCCGTACGCATTTGCATTCGTCTAAATATGTGTCGAGGAAATTGTGAAATAAAGACGGTAAAATAAGGGCAAAATAAATCACAAATTTCTACCTTACATAGTTCAATAAATACACGATCAGTAAACATTCAGTTCTCATTTTCTTATGGCTTCATTTGTGATTATTGATGGTCTGTTTCATAATCTTGAGACTTCGCTATACTGACCCCTTCGACTGGCGTGAAAAATGGCCCTGAAGGTCCCAGGAATCAGTTTTTCACCAAAATAGGATTGTTCGTAGAATAGTCAGAAACTTTTAGGAACCGTCCAGAGGCATGCGCATTGAGAAAATAGCGTTCGTGGGAACAATTTGGCAGTTGGTGATTTGAAAATCTTTTGTTCGAAGAAAGAAATCTGAGGTTTCGGATCAGTTGCCAACTATCAGAATAATTTGCTGACTGAGATCAAATTTTTAGTTTGAGCATGCGTATTATGATGCTGTAGGAAGTGACATATTTTTACTATTTTTCTGTTATTGTGAAAAAAAACACGGAAATAGCTAACCAGTTAGTTCCTTCTAAAACAAAACGTGAGTAAAATCATATGTTTGCTGTAATACCGAACATTTAAAAAAAATCTATGGCTCCTTTTTAGGATGGCCAAAGAATTACCACACATTATAAAATTATTTACTTATTTCTTATTTTTTTCATGAGAATAATTCAAGCTCTTCTTCAAGTGATGAAGAACTTTTAGCTCATTTTTATCAAAGACATCACTGTCGTGATTTACATCGAATCACAAACGGAATTTCCAATCGATTGGAAATTTTTCCTACGGACAAACCTAATATCTTTGATTTGATAAAAAATAAGGACCATCTTCATCATATTTGGCAAAAATACGATATTTTTGTAGGTAGGACGTCCTTACCCCGTGTTTTGTTCCTGCTCTGACTTTGAAAGAGCACAATATACGCATTTACACATAGGAAGGCGATTCAATGACTCATATTCTTCGATTATTTTTTGTTTTTTCCTAATATCGGAAATCTTGTCCATAGAGATCTCTTAGGGCCGGTTTTACAAGAGAGATTTATACTAGGTGTAGTTATACTGGGTATAAACTTATACCAAAATTTATACCTAGAATACTCTTGGAGTAAGAATTGCTATACCGGAGTAAAAAAGCATCGTAAAACCAACCAGTTTTAAACTAGGTATAAATTCTGGTATAACTTTATACCCAGAATAACTATAGGTACCTAGTATAAATCTCTCTTGTAAAACCGGCCCTTAATCAGGAATATATTCATTCATAGAAGCATAGGGACTGGAAGTGTACTGAGGTTTAGGTATTTTATGTCGTTCATTTACTGGACTAAGCAAAAGTAGCCCAAAAGATTGGAAACGGCCAATTATCTCATAAATTGCTTGTCCTAATTGTACAAAATTTGGGGTTCAGCTATTTTGGGATACGTAGATTCTAGATTTGATATTTTCAATGCTGCCAGATTTTCTGACAGTGTTTCTTTTATATTATTGGTAACTTCGGTTTTTCAAAATGACCTCCAGCTCATTTTGATGTAAATGTTCGGCGTTATTTAGATGAGATATTTCCCAGTCAATGAATTGATGGATGAGGCAGACTTGAATGTCCTCTGCGCTCACCTGATTCAAATCCAAAAAAATAATGGTTATGGGAGATACTTGAAAAATTATGTTTACAAATAGGCGTTGCCAGACTTATGTTTCATGTATTTTAGACCTTACAGACTACATAAAATCATAAGAGTTACATAAGGTTGAAGTCGTATTAAATAGCAGCTTCCAATAATGACTGAGAATATAGGGTGATACTTTTGAAAAACCAAAGGTACTAATAGTATAAGATAAACGGCAAATCTGGCAACATTGCAAATATCACATATGGAATCCCCGCATCATAAAATACCTGTACCCTGAATTTTTTAGGATTGGGACTAGCAATCTACGAGATAATTGACCGTTTCCAGACTTTTGGGCCACTCTGTATACATTTAGAAGAGTATATTCTTCTGCACGCTAAATACTACTCTACCGAGCTCAATACTTGATAACATTCATCACAATGGATTTTAAAATTCAATTCCTTTGAAGCTCTAACACTGTAGGATAAAACGAAAAGTGAACAAATAAAATTTTATACTTTACCCTTTGAGGATAGTCCGATTCTGTATTGCTTTTATTTAACCATACCGACCATTATGATAACACAATGGTTTTTATGAGTCGGTATTCATAGTACTAATTGTCTACCGTGAAATATTCTATGACTTTAGGACATCGATTTAAAAAAAGATGAATTTTATCGAAAAACTTTTGTCCTGGATTAATTCAATAGATAAAATAAGTGTATCACTTTTGTTATAAGAAAAGAGGAAAACAGTGACACCATTAAAATAATGTCTAAGTCATCAGTACATTTTTTTTGCAGCCTAGGTTAGGTCGTTTGAACAAAGTTGCAAGAGTATTTCATTTATTACAATTCTCAATATAAATGCAAGTACGGTTGGAGGTAGAGGAAACGAGATATTTTTGACCTTTGACCTTGAATGAATAAAGAACGCTCAAACGTTGGCATATCGTCCTGGTGCAGAAGGTATTGTAGGCAATGAACCATACTAAACATTGTGCGACTAAACTAAATGAATACCCACACATACACATAAATTCAAGAGTTTTGCATCACCTTCTTCGGATGTGAAGGAATTTTGTTGCGCTAACAATTTTCTGTTGGCTTGTTTATCAATGTTTACCATTTCAATATGTTCCATATTTTTTGCAATATACAGATGTTTACAGTTTTTTTTGTAAGATAACATTTTTAGTGCGATCATTTTAACATTCAAGGCATTTGATTTTTACGATTTTAAGTGCAAACTTGAATCGTCAGTTCATAAGTGAGATTGACCGTGCAAGAATAGTGGCTTTAGTTGAAGAACGTCATTCTCAAAGGTTCGTGGCAAACAGAGTTGGCGTTTGGCAAAGTGATGTGTCTCGTGTATGGAACCGGTATCTGCAGACCAATTCTCTTGGTGATTGACCTAGAAGCGGTAGAAGGCGTGTTACTAATCAGTGGCAGAACCGCTATATCCACTTAACTATCCGAAAAAACCCGACCATGGCAATACCAGCACTCCAAAGAGATATGAGACATGCGTTGGGAGTTCAAGTATCGATTTCGACATTACGAAGACGAATACTTGCGACAGGTTTGAGGTGTCGCCGACCTATAAAAGTGCCCAGACTACAACCTGAGCACCGAGTTCGCCGACTACAGTGGGCTCAAGAACAGGCGGCCTTGCTTGAAGAATTTTGGAATTCGGACGATAACGCCCGACCTCATCGGACCAGAGCTGTAAATGAGTATCTTGGAACTGAAGGGATCAATCGTTTGAACTGGCCTGCCTTATCTCCCATGACATGAATCCCATAGAACATGCTTGGGACATGCTTGCCAGGGCAGTGGCAGCACGCAGTAATCCACCCAGGAGTGTACAAGAGCTTGTTTATGCGGCCCAAGAAGAATGGCGAAATATTCCTCAACAGAATATCAATAATTTGGTAAACAGCATGGGCAGGCGACTTCAAGCTTGCATAAATTCTAGAGGTGGAAATACTCTTTATTAAAAGTTCTCATGCATGTTCTCACTTAACCTTTTATTTAAAAAGAATCAATTTGTATTCAATTCATAAAATTTCTAAGAATACTTTTTATGTTTAAAGCAAGTTTATTATTGGATAATAAAAATTTTTGACAAATATACACGTTTTTTTTTATTGAAACTGATTATTTGATCAATCTCTGATTCATTTATAATGGAAACTTTTTTTTTCGGAGATTTAGGGTGATGCAAAACTTTTAAATCTATGTGTATGTAAACGTTTCAACAGTCGCTGGCTTTGCTAACTGCAAATCGCGGCATGGAGTGGACGCTCCTTTACATAAAAGTAAAGTTTCCCTTCCTTCCTTGAATATAAGTGAATTACAATCTGCGGAAGGAAAAATGGAATTTCTCCCACTAGTAATACAAACAACTATTAAAAAACCGGTGGCCTAACTCAGTTTATTGAAGCTCCGGCTTCAGTTTTTATAGCCTGTGAAAAGGATTGTGGAATACCCTGTATATAATGAAATTCATCATTCTACGTAACACCAAATTTTAATTAAGTCAAGAGTAGTTCGCTTCAGAGACAAACGGTGTAGTCTGAAATTTCTACTTATGTCTAATAGATCTGTTAAAATTCACATCCCCTTCATGCGTACGTTCCATACACTTTATAATGTCAGAGAAGATGATCAGATTATTATAAAGAAAGTGATTCTATATTGAATTTAATCCTCACGAATATTTTAAAATTTTAAATAATGTTAGAATACAGTTTCATTTAAGATGTTGGTGGTGAACATGTTAAACATCTTATTCTTCTTGGTGTTTCACATTTAATAACGTTTTGCATTACATCTTAGTTAAATTTTATTTTATCTTAATTGTTGCAATAAACTTGGATAGATGATAATATTTTTCAATAAAAAATGAAGAGACCTTTCAAACGATATATGACGAGCCAAAATTGGGGGTTTCACCTCGTATTCGGAGGAAGGGATAGCATCTTCATGTTGACGGATGTCAAATCACAATTTAAATTTGACGTGTTCCAGAATTTCTTTTAAATAAGTACTTTAAGTGGAGTTAGGAATTTATTCCGTTTAGCTTTTACACACTGTATGTAGGTTAGCTCAATGCTGTTGTTGCTTTACGGGAGCTAGTGACAAAAATACCATGCCATACCATTTATTGACCAAGGGCCTATTCTCGAATGTCGAATGACATTTGTCGTATTCGACATATGTCGATAGAAATTGTCGCACAACATTGGCATCTGTCATTCTCAAATGGGTTCGACATCTAAGTCGCATGAGATAAATTTTGTCGAATAACATGAACTGGCAACACCTAAATTTTGATATTATATCGTGTTCCATCCCAAGTAACAAAAATTGATATATAAAAATTATAAGCACCTTTATAAAATCGTGTTTGGAAGGTAAATGGTGCCTTAAAATGTGATATAAGCATATATACAGAGCTTATTCAGCTGTTATAACTCTAAATAGGCCCACGTTAAGCAACCATTTCATAAGGGTATTACGAGCAACTGCATCTATAGTACTTCTATGATATTCTTATAAAGGTTTGAAATACCCTTTATACGACGTTTATATATCCTAACCTCCAAGCCGCAGTAATTATGGACACTCTCATAAAGTTACTGTTTAAGGACCACATAAAGGTAATTTAGAAGTTAATATACCATTTATATGACGTTAACACCTAGGTACATCATCTGAAACAAGATTTTCAGAAGAAACCATAATACTTATATAACTTTAATATTGCTAAATAATAGAATCATCAATTATGTATTTAAAACTAATGCAACTGTCAATCTGCTTCGCCAATTTAAGTAGGTATGGCGTCTATCGCACACTACTACATTATCTTATAAACTTCGGCGATATTGAAAAGGGACACAGGAGTACCTGAAAACTGGCATGCGAAGCAAATTTTACTGTGAAAATAGATTACGGTACCTCGAAAAAACACAACGCAACCGTTATTTTATCAAAAATAAAAAAAATTCTGAAGCATTCATTTATTTAACAATGTTTCTTTAAAAGCGATAATTACAGTCTTCCAGAAAAAACTAATTTCTGTGAGTAGAGCAACTTACTTCAGTACATAATTGTTATAAAATTGTTCAGAATTATTTATTTTCAATCAAAATTGAGTTGTAGCATATCACTCGCAATTAGATTGCAATATGGCGGTAATGGGTATGAGAAAATTCAAACCGCTAGTTCAATAGTTTTATGAGAGGAATTTAAGAGCTTATATTACTTTATTAACTCTTTAATATGGATAGTTTGATAAATGTATCTATTTTAAGTTAACGCCTCTTTACAAATAATCGGTGTTGCCGATTTACTTGCCGGATATTATCAAGCCTGACATAGTTATACATTTTGTATTAATACAATGTCTATAATAGCAAAATACTTTTCGTTAATAGCTGTCTGTAAAATTTTCTGTAGTCTATATTTTGTCTCTTCCTCTGGTCTCTGGTGACATTTTATTTATTATTTTCAAAGTTATTATATGTATCTATCTGGGGAATTAACTTAACGTTTGACAACACTGTTTATTCTAACCGGCATCAGAGGCCACTTGGTTTCTCCTCCGTCAAGAGCAGTGGAAACTGGAGTTAGACCTTACTAAGTCTACTCTCTTATTTCGCTGAAAGGGGATATAATCGTTCCATTATAGTGGTTAAAACTACTATTTTTGAAATTGTAGGTGGTATATCTTTGACATATTCTAAAACCGTTTTCATTGGATTATCAATCCCGTTATGCCAATATTCCCCCGAATCAATTGTTTTTACACTTATGATAGGTGGTGTTTGTGAAAAAATACTTGGATACTTCGGTAACGCTGCACTTGACAATCGGTTATTAACAATATTTGTCCACGACCACCTAATAATAAGTCAATATTTTACCTCCTAACTAAAGGTATATGGTACCCATATATCAACTGTCGTGAATTATGGTTCATAATTCACGACTAGAGATGGGGGTACAATATGGAATAAACTATTAAATTTGTGTATTTTGTTCAGGAAATTTGTTTCTGACATATATCGTATCTATAAAATATTGTAATTTCTAGTATTGATAGTTTTCATAACGATATTTTCTAATATTGAGTATTTTAAAACAATATATTTATAACGGTACGTTGTATTGATACTTTTTACAGTATCGCCCATCTCTATATATGTCAAATTATTTGAAGTAGCTGCCACAACATTTTGAGGTTAGTAATATGCCAAATCACTACTGACTTTTATGTATTAATAAATAAATTAAGTGTCGTGGACAAAGTATAGTATTCTACTCGCAATTTATGGCCATAATTCACTTGAGTGACTTACGCCCCTCGCCTGCGGCTCGTGACGCAAACGTCACCCATCGTGAATTATGGCTATCATAAATTGCTCGTTTAATAATATACTATTAAGAGTTCTTTTAGAGCAGTATTCTTCTACTTATGCCGTACTTACTGCCCACGATCTTAATTTCGTTCTGAACTGATAGTTTAACTAAAACTGGACATCATTTGAATTTTACCTTTTACCTTGCGTTTAAAGTTACCACTTTTCTTAATATTTTTCCATTTTTTTGGAATCTCACTCATGATGGCAATGTACTAATTGAAAAGCACTTACAGAATTTTTCAAGCTTAGGTTGAACTTGTTATATAGCACCGCTATCGAGCTACAATATTTTATAAAAGTATCACATGTGCCTCTCGAAATAACTGTCAGAAAACGACATCTGATCCCGTGGAGTTTATCAACGCTATTTTGCTTAAATCACCAAACTATTATATGAATCGATTATATAAACGTCTACAAAGTATACTATAAAGTACGTACTTAAAAGTGTAGGAAATATACTTCTATATTGCTTAATGGTCATCATAGAAAGGTATATAAACCAGTTAAAAAACTGTTATATAAAGGTCTTCTAATTATGTTCTAAGATCGCTTTTATCACAATATAATAGAACTAACTAGTAATATAAGCAAATTGGTATTCCAGAGTTGTCTAATAAACCAAAAGAGCTTTCCATGAAACCGTTATAAACCTCTAACATAACATTTTGGTAATTTATCGGTTACCAACATGTTACTTGGGATGCCACTTCTCTTGTAAAGTTGTAAAATAATGAAATGCCAGGAGTAGCACAGAGTACACCATCTAACAAGAGACAAAAGCTTTGTCGGTTCCTTTGAAGTCGGACTAACACGATCTTGAGCAGGAATACGTTGAGGCATTGACACATAAACTACCTGATACACTGAAAAAAGTAACACCACACTAAAAAAAAATAGTAGTGTTGATGAACATCCCTTCCAATTAGGTCTATAGAATATTTTAGACTTTTGACATGTATAACGTTAACCTATAAATTTCGCAAGTAATGAAATTCTCGCATTCGACATAAATTGTGGACTGCCTTTGACCATTCGACAATTCGTCTATCAAAAATTTCTCGCATGCGACAAAATATTTCACGGTTTGAGAATAGGGTCCCACAAATATAATATATTTACATAGGAACATACGCCTAGGTCCTACATGGAAAACTGTATACAAGCATGCATACAATACAGGATACATTTGGCTCAAAAAGGAGAACTTTGAACCTTTAATTCATCAATTTTTTAGTTTTAGCATTTTAATTTGCTCTTCCGAATTCATTTTCAGTTTGTTTCAATTTGAAGAATCTCATTTTTTTTATTTACGAATTTATTTTATTTTCGGAAGCCGTTATGGCCAAAATAAATCAAAACATATCATCCTAACTCGAAACATTAATTGTTGAAGAAAATTTGACAATTAATTTTTCAATTTGACAACATAAATCGTGAGCACATAACCACATAACTATCAAATATTGGAATGAGAAGACGCGGGGTTTCTTACAGTGATTCTGAATCCAGCTGTTCAGCTGAGAACTTAATATTTATTCAGGTGAATCTATAAATATTTTTGGTTGGTGAACTATTTAGATCGGAGAATACATTAAACCCATATGTTCCATTTTTCATTGCATGTATCTGTATAGATATCTATAGATAGTTTCCACAATAAATTGAATTAAGCTCACTTACTTTTATGAAAAACTGATGGTCAAAAAGTAACACTCTAGTACTTTTTCACTCTTACTCGAAAACGATTCAACATTTTTCTGTAACGAAGTCTACTTTATAACGACAATTCCAAAAAAACAACGCGTTACTGAGAAGTAACGTTTTTTTCTGTTACTCCACGCTCCGATCATTATATTAACACTCCAAAAACTTTTTAAACTCGATTCTAATCATTCGTTGTAGATTTTCGATGATAAAAACAAATTTTACACTCGAATAAACAAAATAAGAAATTTAATGGCAAATTTATTATGTTGAACCACCTTTTATGTAAATTCGTTAGCTAAGAATAGTCGAAACATCATTTTGTCTTCCTATTTCGACGATTACAGTCACGAACCTAATAAATATCAGTTAGCTGTTCACTTTATAATGTCACATTTATTAGCGGAGGAATGCGGTAAATTACATTGAGTTGTTACAGTATGAAATTACTTATTAATAACATTTACTATGTCGTGTATCGTTGAACCTACAAATCTGAATACAAAAGAAAAGATAATAGGATTATAATGGAGACTGCCAATTCGCGTGAAGATACAAATACATGGACCGCTTTTTTTAAATTATTGTATGATACGCCCGTGGTGAATGAAAATGAAATGGTTGGAGAAAATTTTTCAATCGAATCCTATAATTTATGATGCTGAATCTGGCAGCTGGAGCTAGCAGCGGGATGCATTCGTCGTTACCTTTGAATCAGGAAACTGCAAGAAGCAATTATTATTTTCCACAAATAAATTGTTTCATTTTCCACGTCCGACTACTCTCTGTGGAAGGCGACGAAATATCTGAAGCGTCCAATAGCATCTCAACCTCCTATACGCAAAGCGGATAACAGCTGGGTTGTGCATTCTAATGAAAAAGAGAATACATTTGCTGAATATTTGACAACAGTGTTCATAACAGGGGTCTTCACAAATCAAAAAATGACTTTTTACAACAAATATATCAGTTGAATCCTTCAATTGAGATATTTTCTTATAGACAGTCAGCCCGCTGTAAAAAAGCGTAATGATAGTTAAACCATTGTCTAAATATTAGACAATGGTTAAACGTATGCCTCCTTGAGATTCGGTAATTTTCTTTTACAATCAAGCGAAATAAACATTTGCCCTTCGACATCTGCGCACTTTAGGCTAAAAAATGGCCAATTGCGAAAGGGCATACGTGATAATATGATTTAGTAATAATATGTATAATTTGTTACACTTTTAAGGGTGTGTGCCAAACCCTTATGTCGCACGCTGCACGTATGCCGATCATTTTGCAATGGATTTTTTTCATAAACTAATGTTTGGTGTCTCGGCATACGTGAAACTAAAATTGCAAAATTGCAAAACTAAAATTGCAATTGCAAATTGCAATGAACAATTAAATTATCTGTCGTTTCCCCCACGGGAAAATCTTTATTTCGCTTGATTGTTAATGAAAATGAGCAAAATTACCGAATCTCAAGGAGGCATACGTTTAACTATCATCACGCTTTTTGCAGCGGGCTGACGGTCTATTAACAAGAAGTGATGAATGCAATAACTTTCCTCTCCCACTGAATATTAGTTCACTCCTGGCATGCACAGAAAAAGCTACTTTAGATTCTATAATTCTATATATTCTATCAAGCAAGCAAAAATAAATCTTTAACCTAGAAATATTCAATTAGGCAATCCAGTGACCTGTCAAATAAAATTCAATATGGCGACACAGGGCAAACAAATGTGATTTAATACATTGTAGACCGTGGATTTTGGTATACATAAGTGTTTATTTTGGAGAAAGGTGCTTTTATTTTGCTTTGGTGTCTATACTAATAATATACAATAAAAAGTTCAGTTTTATAAAACTTTTAAGCTGGGTATATCAATTTAGGACCAACTTTTGGTTGTGTACCTATATAAGAACATCATTTTTTAGTGGTTTTTAGACTATCAAGAATTATTATATAGTATTTACGGGTGAGTACACACTGACTAAAACATATACAATATTATAATTAAAGTGAAACTTCTATGAAATTGCTAGCATGAAAAATTTCACTTGCTTGAATTGGAAGATGTCACCTGCAGTATTTAACTTTTATGCTTACGGATTTCAGGAGTGAAACACCTACTTCAAAATGCCAACAACTTGTATTGTAGTCGGTTGTGGGAGCCGTTCGAACCGAGACCAAGTAACTCTTTTCAAGGTCCCAGCTGTTTTGGAGAACACATTTTTGGTGCACATGTGTAGGGCTGCGGCAAATCATGGAATAGAGCCAATGATCACTCACTGGCTTGGGGCCATGTTGTGCAACCGTACAGTGAATGCCACATGGAAAGACCATGTGGCAAAAGTAATCGCCGCTAGGGAATGTCCGCAAGGGGGAGTTCTTTCGCCCACATTGTGGAACCTAGTCATTGACGAGCTAATAACCCTTTTAAACGGTGAGGGCTTTCTAACGATTGGGTATGCAGATGATATCGTTGTCCTTATTGTTGGAAGGCCCATTACCGTTCTCAGGGACCTCAAGCAAAGGGCTCTGAATAGGGTACATGGGTGGTGTAACGAGCACGGACTTGCAGTTAATCCTGCCAAGGCTGAGATAGTTGCTTCCACCAAAAAAAAAGGTATGAGACCTGAGGGTATAAATCTTGATGGAGTACCACTGCCGGTGGTTGAACAGGTGAAGTATCTAGGAGTGATCCTTGATAAATCACTGACATGGAAGGCTCATCTTGATAGTCGCCCAAGCAAGGTGACAAACACGTATTGGGTCTGTAGGAGAGCCATTGGTCCGATGTGGTGACTGACCCCCAAAACGATCATATGGTTCTATAAAGTTATTATGCTGCCTATGCTCACATATGCGGCTCTGGTCTAGTGGCCGAGGGTAACCTTGATCACGGCTAGATCGCAACTGGCACGCCTTCAAAGGGTGGTCAGTTTGGGTGCAACTGGCTGCATAAAGACTACACCAACTGCTGCGATGAAAGTGATCCTTGGTCTTCGGCCTCTTCACCATGTGATCGAGGCTAAGGCGGGGAGTACTTTCCTGCGCATGAATCGTCTGGGATACGTGCGAAGAGAGGAAGAGTGCAGACACGTCAAGAGGCTCCGGCTCCTGGAAGATATTCTGTTCTGGCTCGAGCGTCTGACGAATGCTTGCGCAAGTACTACTTCGCAACCCCATACAGGGCTATGATCCGGGACAGAGAATCCTGGGATAAAGAGACGAATACACAGCCTCATGGGACTGTCTGGTTCACAGATGGCTCATGCTCTGGTGACAGATCAGGGGCTGGAATTTACTCTAGGAACCCAAGGACACAAATCTGTATACCATTGGGTGATGGTGTATCTGCATATCAGGCCGAGATATACGCTATCTTGGAATGTGCGCAGATAAACCTAGACAGAGGTTATGTGGATCGACGCATAACCATATACACCGACAGTCAGGCAGCAATTGAAGCCCTGAGTGGATATACCATTAACTTGGGACTTGCTGACGAATGTCGAGAACGACTTGCTGATCTTGCAAGTCAGAACGCAGTGCGGCTAGAATGGATTCCGGCCCACTCTGGTTTTGAAGGCAACGAAATGGCGGATGCACTGGCTGCGGAAGCGGCGGCAGCTCCTTTCTGCGGCCCGGGCCCGACCCTCGGCCTAACAAAACAAACGATACGCAAGAAGATAAGGAAGTGGCTGAGGAACCAGCACCTCGCTCATTGGAATGCCCTGCAGGGTCCTAGACAATCCAAACTCCTACTGCAGGGATGGACTGATGGACACGCTGGGGCAGCTATTGAACTACCAAGGAGTAGGTTGAGCAAGATAGCAGAACTCCTAACAGGGCACTGCTGTATAAGGAAGCACCTCTACAATCTAGGAGTAGAGGAAAGTTCCCTATGTAAGGGTTGCGGCATGACTGATGAAACGTCAGTTCATGTTCTCTTAGATTGTCCACACTGGGCTGTATTACGCAGGCGAATCTTCGGAGTCACTGTCATGGCTCCTGGGGACACAAGCAGGCATCCACTGGAAAAGGTTGTGGCCTTTATTGAAGGGCTCGGCTTCATGGATGACTAGGTAGCAGGAATGGCCAGTGGCCTCAGTGCCGGAACCGTGACTTTAGTTTGGCTAGGTCAAGGCTCGCCTGCACATTCTGTAGTAGTAGTAGTAGTAAGAAGCGTAGATAAATGTGGTTAGCAGCAATCAATAGAGATGATTTAACAGAATCAAATATCAGGCTGTATGTAACAGGCATTTTGCTCAGTTTTGTTCAAAAACAATATTTATAAAATCTAAGGAAAGTGATATATTCTAAATAAAAAATACTAATCAAATGAACAATATACTAAACACTAATGAAATATACTAAATTGAAGCAAAATATACTGATGAATTTGACTAAAAAGTCTTGAGCACTGTTTATGACTGAATAGACAATACAAAACTAACCTATCTGCTCAAATTGTTTGCCCTGCACGGCCATATTAGGTCACGTGATCTGGATTGCTTAATAGAGAGCAAGCAAAAAGAAGAAAACATTCTGTGGCTAATAGCCTTCGGCTGAGGCCATCCCTGCTTCCACAACGATAAAGTTGAAAATGATGGAGATCCTACTTTTGAACAGACTTCAGCCAATAATAAAGTGAAGGGACTTTATCTCCACCAGTTTGGTTTTCGCAAAAAACAAGGCAAATCCATAGACTTGTAGAGAATGTAAATTCAGCAACAATAAAAGCAATACTGCTCAGGGGCCTTTTGGACATCTCACAAGCTTTTAATCGCGTTTGGCATGGCGACCTCCTATTATAAATTAAGAAAAAACTTCCGGTTAACTGTTATTAATTTTCCATATCATATTTCGAAAAAAGATACTTCTTCGTGAAGCATGGTGTGAAGACGTTACTCCGTTATAAATAATACATGCCGGTGTCCCGCAGGGCAGTGTTATGGGACCAACGTTGTATCTCCAGTATACAACTGATCTCCCTTCTATGAAAGTTTTGATAGTTTAAACTGGAGTCTTATGGAATTTGCCGATTTATGTGGAAATGAAATTTGTCAGTTACAAACTGGAGATCTGATGAAATTGAAAATTTTCCAGTAAAAATTCAATTGAATTCAACAGTTCGCACTGGAAAAATGGAAACTGGAAATTTGACTAATGAAATTTGACAGCTGCAAATGGAAACTCAATGAAATTCAACAGTGTGCACTGAAAGTTCGATAAAATATGGCAGTTCTAATTGGAAATTGAATGAAATTTAAAAGTGAAAACTAGATATCTCATGAAATTCAACGTCTTAAGCCGGTTAGTTTTGAATTCAACAGTTTGAACTGGGAATTTGATGAAATTTAATAGATTGAACTGGAACTTCTTGATGAGAAGAATACCACAAGATCTACCAATTAGATAAACTATTACAAAAAGCAGACGTTTCACTGGACGTGTTATGCACACAACATCAAAATACATAACCAATTGCCCAATGTCGACAGGACAAATTTCAAGAAAACTCTCACCACGAAGAGATAGAGAAAGTTTCCTTGAAAATATTGTATTTCCAAACAGTAAGCTTTATCTATATGAAATACATACTGTTTCTTGTCCATTTGCGCAACTTTCATAAACTGTTGTTTCTGAATCCACTAAATTGTCTAAAGTGGAACGATTTTTCCTTAAATCACTTTGATTTGGAAAATTTTCATTGTGCGTTTCCAGGAACCATAGAATTTGATTATTAAAACCCTGCACATCTTCCAAGGCAGGGAGATGAGACGATATGATTATGGTTCATATTTAGGTTTAGAAGCTTCCATGACTAGGATCACAAAAGATTGGTGCATGGTTGTTCACCTGTTGATTCTTCCATAATTAGATCTTTCAACAATTCCACCCTCCCCTTTATTTTGAGTCTTATGTGACGTTATATTAGTTTTCGTTATGTCCTCAGCAAGCCCTTTCATTTGATACCCATACTATGGTACTGCAGAGAAAATAACTAGTTTGCCTTCTTGAATGATCCGCCATATTGGAATTAGAATGGCCTCACATATCAATGAATGCATTGCCATCCAAAATAATCGTGTGTAGTTCATATAATACCCTTCTAGGTGTGCGTCATCGTTTGTGAAGTATTTCCGGGTCTTCGGTATGTCGTTTATTTTATTTGCTATTTTGGCATATAACCTTAAATTAAATAAATGAAATCATCAGGATTGTATTCAGCTGAATTAGAAAAGATTATGAAATTAATAATTACCAGCTTCTTTTTTTAACTGGAAATACTTGAGAACTTTCAAAATGCTGATGTTTTTACGTGTATCTAGGCATATTTTTTCTTTTCATGAACATCAATTGACCGTTAACAACAAAGTACAGACCTGACGATAACTATCAGTGGGACATTAGAAAAAGATTCAAGACACATTGCCGCTACGAAAGGTACGTCTGCACCCTATTTTGAATAGTGTTATTTCTCCCGATTGAAAGGTCGCGCTTGCGTGTAATCTAAACATCAACTAATCAAATATTTCAAGTCAAAGATGGAGGTTAACGTTTGTAATACATTTAAACGGTTCATTATTGTGATATTTTGACAAGGATAAATCACAGACCTGCCTTTTTGTCCATTTCTTCCAGTGTTGGGAGGACATTATCGATGACGCACACCAAGAAGGGTATTATATGAACTCTATACCAAATTTCAGCTCAATCGGTTGAAGATAACTGATCTTAAATTCCAGTTGGACAAAAATTGATTGATTCTGGCTGTTTCTTAATTGAAAAGGTAACGACGATCGCGTCCGCTTGTCAATTAAATAATGTATTGTATGTTCACCTTAACAAGAGCAAAAATGGTCTCTGTATTTCATTCACAAACTAATTTTCTATCAGATCTGTAAAAGAAAACCATTAAATAATCTATAGCCATAAACTTTCGAGTACACCAAAGTAGGCTATTAATATAATCCTCTTTTAAACATCCACCTGCTCGCGATTTCACAATGAAACATTAATTTTTTATAGGACACTTGCCCCTATTTATATTCAACGTACAATTTCGCTAACCCTTTTACAAGCATAGGGTGTGTTCAGAAGTCTTAATAAAGATAATGCATTGCGACGTTAAAAATTTCTAGCCGTAATATATGTACGTATGTATACCTACGCGTTGGCTCATGCCAGGGTCGGATTAAATATTAAAGGATATCCCGGAATTAGTTGGTTTTTAAAAATGAATTGTATTCATTTATGAAACGCTATATATCTAATAGTCTAAGATCCGGCTGCAGGATTAGTGCGCTCATCTGTTTTTTGCTGAAAACCAAATTTTTATGTATATTTATAATTAGAAGAATATATTTATATTTACCAGGTAGCCTATCAAAATTTGGCCGCCAGTATTTTGAATTGAATTATTTTTTTAATATATTTTTGGGAAAAACTTTCGTTCACTTGTTTTTTGAACAAAATTACGTCTACATCACGGTAATTCATATGAAGATTCCAAAAAATTACGGTTGCCGTTGCGCAACTGGCCGCACCTCTTCGCAGCCAGGTGTAAACAGGTATGATTTCGATACACTTATACGTTCATGACGTTTATTTATTATTCATATACCAAATTAAAGCTAATTTTTTCCTATTCACTATTATACAGGGTGGGGCAATCTTCTGACATCGGAGGATTACATCGTTGTGGTGATAGATAGAACTTTATAGTTTTGTTTGAGCTAATACAGTTACTGAGAGCACATTTTGAAAATACTTTCGATTCTACAGGGTGTTCCAAAACCACGTAGCAGCACAAACTTACATTTTTTTAAATGGAACGTACTATATTTTGTTTAAGAATCGAAAAGATCTCACCGAGAGCGTTACAAAAATATAACACTCTAATATATTATAAGGGTGCTTTACAAAGATATGGCCAATTATTAGCAAAAAAGACCTCCTCTTTAACACTCTTCAGAACAGTAAATTAAAATAAATCAACAGGTCTTTGTGTTCAAATGTCATACACACATCATTGGCTGTGCTCAGTATTAATTACTTTTTTCATCTGTGGCTTCTTTAATACAGGGTGAAACAAAACGCAAATCAAGCAATATCTCAAAATTTTCAAATGAATCACCCTATAAGTCTTTTTACAATTTGTTAGTACAATTAATAAACTTTCTAACGATGTAATAAACTTAGGGCATTAGTTAATGGAAAATCGTAGATATTTTATGATAATGGTCAAAAACAAGTATTTTACGTACACAAATAAAATGGTATTAAATTTTTACATGCAACCTCTTGCAAATTTTAACATTCCTAAGGCATATATTTTAATCGTAATTTTGGATGCATCTACAATATCTAATCGATGAAATAAAATGTTTGCTAATACCGTAGGTACCTACCTGGAATTACCAAAAATTTCATATTTCTTCATGTTTCACTTTCAAGAATTGTTATTATAGGCTTGTTTGAGAATGGGCGAAACATAATCAAGCCATATTTTTGATTATATCAAGTGGGCTACTATCAAAATAGTATCTACTAATAAATGTCAAAGAAATATTGCTGTATTCTTCGTTTGTGTTTAGGAAGTTGATTCAAACACAATAGTTAACTTGTGGTTCCAACAAGATGGAGCATCTGTATATCAGAAATTTTACCGACATGTGGATAGGACGTGGTGGACCAATTTCGTGGCCTTCTCGATCTCACACCGATGGATTTCTTTTTATGGGGATACATCAAGCAACTTGTGTATTAAACGTAACGCATTTTCCACAATAACTCCAGCTATGTTGGAAAGAGTAAGATCCTCGTTTTTGAAAAGAATTGTATGGAAGTAAATGATCGCCATTTTGAACACTTAGCAAAAACTACTATACTTTTTATAGAATGTCAATGTTCATTTTTGTAAATGTGAGTGTTCTTATAATGTTGGTTTTCATAATTGTTAGTTTTTCAAAAATAGAAAAAGTTGGAAAATGAATTAGAAGCTTGCATTTTACATAACTAAGATATACTGTTTGTGGTGACTTGAGTAATTATTTCGTAAAGACTACAAACTGCTTTTATATTTATGAGTACCTACTATAATGACATTAGCCTACTTACAGTACAGTAAACAAAATTATTTCTTCCAACATAATTCCTTCTTTCCTTCCTCTAATGGTAAGAGTAGAAGACAAAGATATTTTAGATGCATCCAAAATTACGATTAGAATTTATGCCTTAGAAATGTTAAAATTCACAAGATGTTGCATGTAAAAATTTAATACCATTTAATTTGTGTATGTAAAATACTTGTTTTTGACCATTATCATAAAATATCTACGATTTTCCATTAACTAATGCCCTAAGTTTACTACATCGTTTGAAAGTTTATTAATTGTACTAACAAATTGTAAAAAGACTTATAGGGTGATTCATTTAAAAATTTTGAGATATTGCTTGATTTGCGTTTTGTTTCACCCTGTATTAAAGAAGCCACAGATGAAAAAAGTAATTAATACTGAGCACAGCCAATGATGTGTGTATGACATTTGAACACAAAGACCTGTTGATTTATTTTAATTTACTGTTTTGCAGAGTGTTAAAGAGGAGGTCTTTTTTGCTAATAATTGGCCATATCTTTGTGAAACACCCTTATAATCTATTAGAGTGCTATATTTTTGTATCGCTCTCGGTGAGATCTTTTCGATTCTTGAACAAAATATAGTACGTTCCATTTAAAAAAATGTAAGTTTGTGCTGCTACGTGGTTTTGGAACACCCTATAGAATAGAAAGTATTTTCAAAATGTGCCCTCAATAACTGTATTAGCTCATACAAAATTATAAAGTTCTATCTCTCACCACAACAATGTAATCCTCCGATGTCAGAAGATTGCCCCACCCTATGGTTGCCCAATTAAATCCGCCCGCAAATAAGGATTGCTGGTTGTTAAAAATGATAAATATTTAAGGTAGAGTGAAAGAGAGTTAGTGCGTAACATCATTTATCAGACGAAGATAGCGATTGCCGACTGTACGACGCTTATGCTTCTTTGACGAATCCTACTGACATCTTCAATGAAACCAAAATCGATGCAGTCCAAGAGTTTACGTGCCTCATGTATGGACTCCCGAAGTGTCAAAGTGTAAATTCCGCTAGATTTTTATTATTTAACAAAATGTACGCTTCAAAACAAAATAATGAGAAATTTATGAAAATAACTCGAGGTTTGGACTTAACGCACATTCCACCGTGTTGGAAATGTTTTAAGCAAAAATTGTTACGGACAATCTTTGTTAATTCGATGTGGTTGTTTGCTATCATATGGTTTTCTAAAACCAACATGGTTCCTGGGAGACTCAAATCCAACGCAAGTTAAGAGTGTGCTATGTGATATAGTGTATCTATTGTTAATGTGATGACCCATATTTTTAATCCCTTTAAAGGAAAAAGCCGCCAAATGGCGTGCATAAAATTGTTTTATAAATTCGAATATTGTGAAATAATGCTTTTCAAATGTAATTCAAATTAATATAGTGGATTAAAATTAACCTGCATAAAATTTGTATTACAATTCAAGGTCATCACATTAACATTAGTTATACTTTACCGTTGATTGATAAGTTTCATCAATCAACGGTGATACCTTTAACAAATCTTCCGATAATAACGACGATTCTGATCTGTAGCGATGATAGTGTATCTAAGAGCTCCGATGATTTAGATTTTTAAATAAGAGTTACAGAAATATAAGATCCATTTTCAAATTTATTATTTTAACATGTAACAGACGATTGAGTACTTGAACAAAATCTGATAAAATTTTCAAACAGTACTTTTAAAATAAAATATTCTTTTACCTAAGTCACCTTGGTTTTATTTTTCAATTTTTTCAATCAATATTAAATATATTAAATTAATATTAATTTTTTGTTCTAATTTTTAAATTTGTGATTTTGAAAAGGAAGACATATTTTTGGAGTATTCATTAACCCATTGAATGCTCATGGCACGGATCCATGCCAGACTGGTTTTTCAGACAGTGCGCATGGCACGGATCCGTGACGCTTGCACATTCTCATTTGTATTGCCAGTAGGAACTAAGCACTTGTGGAAAGTGCACGTGACACATGTCAAAATTGACAACTGAGTAATAAATTTACATTTGTTGCTTTCGTTTATTTGGGCTTCAAGCACTTGTGCGTGACGCCTCAGTCGTCACGACTTTTGAGCAAATCGAACACGATTTCTTAGGATTCTCAGAACCACCTGACATGTGCCAATACCAATGAATTTTCTGTGTTGTTAGAAGAACAGTTTTCAATTATAATGTTTTTGATAATAAAATTTTGCATATTTAGGTATTTTTAGTGAGGTTTAAATAGTATTAAATCGTAATCGGCACAATCTTAACCTTTAAATAAACGTCAAGCCGGACAAACGTCAAATATTTAATGTCCGTGGACTTTTCGGTATGTGCTTGAGGGGCAAGGGTAAGACTAGGCGTCACGCCCGGTAATAAACGAACGGAATTCAGTCACTACGAGCTGCTACTAGCAGCCAAAAGTAAATAATCGAAAGCACCTATTACTGAATGCAAAAATAGACTTTTCCAATGAAGAATTTTATTTTTTACTGAAAAACTTATAGCCGCTTCTGGGCATGTCTTCCAGAAAAATGTAGCAGTGAATGGGTTAAGTCATCTTTATTACTCCCTGGTGGTTGAGAACACATTCGATGCATGCTAGATGGTTTAAATGAAGTTACGCGCTAACTCTCTTTCACTCTACCTTAAATATTCCTCATTTCAACAATCAGCAACCCTTATTTGCGGGCTGATTTAATTGGGCAACCATATATGATGATAAAAAGAAAAAAATTAGCTTCAATTTGGTATATGATTAATAAATAAACGTTATGAACGTATAGGTGTATCGAAATCATACCTGTTTACACCAGGCTGCGAAGAGGTGCGGCCAGGTGCGCAACGGCAACCGTGATTTTTTAATATCTTCATATAAATTACCGTGTTGTAGACGTAATTTTATTCAAAAAACAAGTGAACGAAAGTTTTTCCCAAAAATAAATTGAAAATAATTCAATTCAAAATACTGGCGGCCAAATTTTGATAGGCAACCTGGTAAATATATATTCTTCTTATTGAGATAGGCGCACTAATTCTGCAGCCGGATCTCGTACTATAATATAGAGTTCATATAATAACCGTTTAGGTGTGTGTCATCGATTGTTAATGTAGTTAAAACGCAAGAAATGGAAGAAATGGAAGAAAAAAGGCAGGTCTGTGATTAATCCTAATCAAAATATAACAATAATGAACCGTTTAAATTTATTACGAACGTTAATCCTAATCTGTGACTTGAAAAATTTGACTAGTTGATGTTTAGTTCACGCGCAAGCGTACCTATCAATCGGGAGCAATTACACCATTCAAAATAAGATGCAGACGTACCTTTTCTAGCGGCAATGTGTCTTACGTATTTTTCCAATGCCCCACTGACATTTCTCGTCAGGTCTGTACTTTGTTGTTCATGGTCAATTATTATTTATGAACTCCAAGAGCTCATCCATATCTCAAATGTGGTTGTATGAAATGGTTCAATAAAACTCAAAAATCAAACCACAGAAAATTCAATTAAAGTCCCTCAAAGGACACTTATGATGCTACTAGTTTCGGTACAATATTACCATCATCAGGCTACAATATAAAGAAATGGTACACTTAATACATGGAGATTTTACAAAATTTTGTTAAAATTACTTGAACAAGAGTAATAGATATAAAATTAATTGAAAGATGATATTATAATTAATAATACACAAATGAGAATATTACACTTGTTAATATCACAATTAAAAAACTGTTTAAATACAAATTAAAAAGTTAATGAAAATATTTCAAATTACAAGTTTGATAATATAAATTATATTAGTAGGAAGTCAAATTGAAATAAAATGAAATTTTAGTTACCTGTATGAAACATAATATAATCCAAAGAACAATAGGTTTTGTTGCAACCATGAAAACCATGATCAATGAAATTAATTATATTTCACTTACAAAAGAGAAGAAGAATGAATCAATATATAAATAACAATAATGACATTAACCTAGTCGAAAACTAATAAACAATACAATATGCAAACGTCAAATATACCCAAAACAATCTTACATTTACCCCATAACATTATTTAAGCGGTTGCTAATGTTTTTTAGAGCGGATTTATTAATATTTTTTTAGGTATATTTGACGTTTGCATATTGTATTGTTTATTAGTTTTCGACTAGATTAATGTCATTATTGTCATTTATATACATTCATTATTCTTCTCTTTTGTAAGTGAAATATTAATAATTTCATTGATCATGGTTTGTTTGCCAATCTCTCATATAAATATACTTAGTTCCAATATTTATATTTGTATATCATGTGATATCTGTCAATTGTCACGATTTAATTTGCATTTCCGGTCACCGGTGAGGTTATTTCAGTCCATGTGCTGAAGTGTAACAGTTAACATAATTTTTAAAAAAATTTAAATCTTATTAATGGATAATTTAATTATTCATTATGCTCTCTTTCCTTTTCGTTTTGATAATGGTTATATTGACCTTTTATATAAGAATTTCAGTGGCTAATTTAGGACTGTTTAACAACTTCAATGTTTAAGTCAGACATTGTCGAAATCAAATTGTAATATCAATTTTCCTATACCAAGCCCTATTGAAAAGTCCTTTCGGACAGATTGAATGTAAATTTGAAATTAATTTTCACTAAACCCCCCTTTTGGCATAGTCCATTAGGCCAACAGTTTTAATTACCTTCATTAACTTTTCTTTTCTTCCCTTACCACTCAAGTAAAATTTGAAATTATTTGATATAAACATGTATTAACAAACTGAAAAAAGTTTTTAACGGTTTTGGCAACAACCTATTGTTCTTTGGATTATATGTTTTATGCAGGTAACCAAAATTTTATTTTATTTCAATTTTGACTACCTACTAATATAATTTATATTATCAAACTTGTATTTTGAATTATTTTCATTAGCTTTTTAATTTGTATTTAAACAGTTTTTTAATTGTAATATTAACAAGTTTAATATTCTCATTTTTGTATTATTAATTATAACATCATCTTTCACATTAATTTTATATTTATTACTCTTGTTCAAGTAATTTTAACAAAATTTTGTAAGATCTTCATGTATTAAGTGTACCATTTCTTTATATTGTAGCCTGATGATGGTAATATTGTACCGAAACTGGTAGCATCATAAGTCTCCTTTGAGGGACTTTAATTAAATTTTCCGTGGTTCGGACTTTGAGTTTTATTGAACCATTGGTTTGGATTTCATACAACCACATTTGAGATATGGATGAGCTCTTGGAGTTCATGAATAATAATTGACTGTTAACAAAAAAGTACAGACCTGACGAGAAATGTCAGTAGGGCATTGGAAAAATACGTAAGACACATTGCCGCTACAAAAGGTACGTCTGCATCTTATTTTGAATGTTGTAATTCCTCCCGATTGATAGGTACGCTTGCGCGTGAACTAGACATCAACTAATCAAATTTTTAAAGTCAAAGGTTAGGATTAACGTTTGTAATAAATTTAAACGGTTCATTATTGTTATATTTTCATTAGGATTAATCACAGATCTGCCTTTTTTCTTCCATTTCTTCCAACGTCAAGTGTTAGAAGGACATTAACAATCGATGACGCACACCAAAACGGTTATTATATGAACTCTATATTAGATATATATAGCGTTTCCCAAATTTTCCCAAATTTCATTGTTATTTTTATTCAAATAATACAAAAAATGCATGAATACACGGAAAAATATCAGCATTTTTAAAGTACTTAAGTATTTTCAGTTAGAAAAAGAAGCTGGTAATTATTATTTCCATAGCCTTTTTGAATTTGGCTGAATATGATCCTGGTGATTTTATTAATCAAATTTTAGATTATCTATATGTCAAAATAGCAAATAAAATAAACGACATACCCAAAATCCGGATATACGTCACAAACGATGACGCACACCGAGAAGGTTACTGACTGTACTATATGATCAACTAGGCTATTAAATAAGCTGGCAAATACTGGAAGTTTTGGAAAAAATCACAAGCATCCTCTAAGAAGAGATATACGTCATGGGAAAGAATGTCCAGTTCAAATTTGGAAAGAAACTACTGTATTCATCCTTGTGGTGTATTCATTAATTTTTTTGTGAATTTTACCGATAAAAAAAACCACAGAGTGTTTTATATTTTCTCGTTTCGTTCCGGAAGCGCTGCAGTTACCTACGCTACTGTTATTAAGAGCAATTGAGGTTTTTCTCTCACACTTACGAAAAAATTGGAAAACTGGACAGTCAATAGTATTTTAAAATTTACGACTGCAAAAAATTTGTTGTTAAATGTTTAGAGTCCATTTATCTCAGGTCATAATATCCTTGATACAATGTGAAATAATAGTATATTGTTCAAAGAGTGATAAGCATCATTTTCGAAATAAGCAAAAAACGCTATCCACAATAAAACCTCATCTGGAGCGAGCACTTTACTTTATCCCATTCCCATTAAACTATAATATTGTTATAGAATGTCATACAAAAAAATTATTATAGAAAACACAACTGTTCTTGATAATGGTGACTGGAACGTTACCGAACCGTTGAACTAAAGAATATTAAAAAAATTCTGAACTGATTAACCTAACCATATCTCAATCAGTATACATTTCCTTCTTATTTTCATTTTTTTTTTTGGAAACTTCGATGTCCAAGGAAAACTACCAATGAAATTGAGATAGGACTACCTTGAAGCTATACAAGTACGTCCCTGTTTATGCTTATGTACCCACCTAGTTCTGGAATTGTCATAAACCCAACATCACTTCAATCACTATAAATTTCTATTTGATTTTGATTGTTTCCTTGATATAACTTCGAAGTTCAAGGTAGAATACCAATGGAAGTAGGTTGGAAAATTGATGTTAGTGGAAATTAATTGAATAGTGAAGGGAGAAAACAAGGAATGTCACTTTTGTGTATTGTTTTGAGAATCTGTATCTGTATCTGTGAGAATTTGAAGGGTGGGTGACCCCCACAGCACTTAGGCCACATTTGGCCCATTGTGCATCCTTCTAAGGTTCAGACTTCCTTCTGGCTCGTCATCCAGCCTACGTGTTTGAAGTAGGCGATAACGTCGCAAGAAGTAAGCTCCCTCATGCTGGCTTGTGTTAGCCTGTACTCGCCGAATACAGAAAACCTAAATTGAGAGAGTGTCGGACATGCACAAAGAATGTGTTCGACAGTCTCATCTTCCCGTTCACATCCTCTACAAAGTGATGTGTCAGATAGACCCCGTCTGTAGAGGTGTTTTCGTAGGTGGCAGTGACCAGTCAGAATACCCGTGGCTGTTCGAAGGTTCTGTCTGTTCATAGTCACGTATTTTTTTGCTGTCCGGATACTGCAGCAGTTCCTTGGCAAGCCTGCAACCTTCTGCATCGTCCCATCTACCCTTAAACTTTTCAAGGGAGTGTTCCTTTATTAGGTCAATCATAGTCGACGCCGACAGACCAATGAAAGTGCCAAGTACCAAGAGCTTTTGGGAGGCTGCTTTCCTGGCTAGTGAGTCGGCAATGTGATTAGGTACCTTTTGATTTACTGTGGCCCTTGATCCAGCCTAGAGTGACTTCGTTGTTGCTACAGGCTTCGATCAGGACAGGTGACACTCCAGTACTAGGCCTGATGTGATACGTGGTCTGTTCAGGGCTAGTAGTGCTTGTCTACCATCCGTGAGGATGTGAATTTTATTACCTGTGGTGTTTCTTTTGTTTTAAGAAAATAGTGAATTAGCATTTTGTGGCTAGATAGTTTAAAACCAAGGCATCAAGGAAATAGTATATTTGTCTCTTTGCTAAATTAGAAGTACATTCTATCACGTATTTGAAGATATTTCAGTAAAAACTTTTAAAATCACGAAAAAAAGAATCCTTGATACTTAGAAATCAGGGAATTTCCAAACATCATCATTGTGGAGAAGTGGTTGCACGAGCTTGAGGAAAGGCTAAAAATATTTTACTGTTAATATTAATATCTAGAAGAATAAAGGAAATTTTTGCTTACCCCTTCAATTACGTGCTAATAAGTCTAACTGGTAAGGTGGGACAGTGTAATAGACCCGAGCAATGCTTACAAAACTCTATTGGTGTCATGAGATTTTGGTATTTTGCTGCAGGAATTGGTAACAAATCTGAAAAAAGTAGAAAAAGCATATTGAATTTTTTTTCTACAATCACATTGAAAAGTAGGCTTTTTCGCTTGCCATTGACAACGAAAAGTTGACATTTCTTGAGGAGAGTTACTTTACGCTCTCCGAGCGTAGAAAATGGCAAAACGCTCGATGCCCATAACAACCGATACTACAATAGTTATTTTCCTAACAAGTGCGGAAAGTGATACTTTCCCGCACGCGACTGCAGTTCATCCGAACGACGCAAAGCGGAGATCGGTCAAGGGCGGGAAAGACACCTTACGCATGAGTTAGGAACATTATTTTTTCTACGACCGTATATACAAAAAAGTATACCAACACATTTTTCAAAAGTTATTTCATTTCAACATACATAAAAAAACTTAAACCAAAAATTATTATTATTATTATTATAAATATCAATATTAGAACACAATTTGTTGCATTCTGTAAATTACTTGAAATTGCCAGTCCAGTGGAGTTATTTGGTGTTAACTGGTGAGTAGATGACTTTGATGAGGATTTTATTTAATATATTTTTCTTATATCCAACCAGGGTGGTTTGATAGACACTACTCTAAAGAATGTACAAGATTGATATTATATCAAAATATCTTCATTATTTTATATTTTCAAAAAATTTAAAATGCAACAAAAAGCTAGAAAAGATGTAGATTTTATTTGATGGACTATTTATTCACCTGTTGTAACAATAGTTATAACTTCCGAAGTAAAAAACTATCTAATATGGTCAGAATTTGGATAATTTTACTTTTCCGCACTAGCGGGAAAGTAACACTTTCAAAGCTAAAATGCGTGCGGAAAAGTAGGTTAGAATGCACGGTCGTAGAAAAACACAATTGTATTGACAGTGACAGATATAAAAGTTGAAACATATTTGAATTGACATATTTAAACTGACAGATTTTCAAAGTTTTTATGAATTCTACTTTATATTTATTTTTAATAGTTACAATTAAGTGATTGCTGAAAAAATGTTGGATGTAATACGAGCAAAAACGGGACATTATTGCTTTTGAGTAACCATTACTCTCAAGCAATGATGTATCACTTTTCGCTCTTAATACATAAATAACTATTTCCACTACTAGATGAGAAGTTGACAATTATTTCTGCTTCTAGCCAACTGAGAAGTTAAATTTCTTTAGTGGTTAATAATTTTTTTAATTATCAACCTAGGTCAATATTGAAAGAATTGAAGTATTTTGAGAATTCAGGAATAGTAGTTCAACAAAAACTTGTGCAACATAATTTTGCATACTCAGCAGATTGTCTTTGATATATTTGATGCTTGAGGTTACCTATAAGGAATTTGAATTAAAATGCCATTAGTTTGAAATTCGCGCTCAACCAAAAATGACTGATGACATAACGAGTACGTCCATAATATATCGAGAGCTGATAGTGTACTTGTCAGTCGGACGACGGGGTAAACGATTCTCGTGGTGCGTTTGTGAATTATTTTTCCAATTTTTGTCTTAAATTTGGCTAGTAGTGGAAAAAAATATATATACACCACGATGTTGGAGACATTTATAAACCTCGCACCTTATTCCGCTCGACAAAGCCCCTCACCAAATAATTCTGGTACTTGGTCAATAATAATGGTCTTCACTCCCTTGGTGTACAATATACTATTTCCATCACTTATAGATACTGTGACTTACCAGTGTAAGTATTTGGTGAAAGTTCAACCCCCCCCTTCTGGTAATGCATTTTCGACTGCCGATGTTCTTCTGGACTTTACTCCAGTAATAGCATTTTCTATCCAGATACCGTGAAAACTTGCTAAAAAACTGATGAGACTTTCATGCTCCCTGGTAGATTCTATTTGTTTAATTTTCTGTACAGGACATAAATATATGGTTTGTTAAAAAAAACGTCCCATTTTTCAACCATAACTTGTTCTACCTTCACTAGCTGGAGTGGTGACGGTCTTATCCTTGAAATCCTCAATAGTTCAATCCAGTCATTGGCGTTTTTAAATTCACAAGCTTCATATTTTTGTCACACTCCATACAGAAATTACTCACTCAATTCCATATTGGAATAGCCTTTTTTCAGGGAATATTGAATAATGAATAAAGCAAAACATGGAATAGTTTTGCTTCGTTATCCATAAAATTAGCAATAAAATGGAATAGGAACGTCAATTTCATCTGGCATTGTTTGGGGATAATGTGTAAAAATGGATTTGGTCTGTAGACAACACATGAATTTTGAAACTATGCATGGAGAACTGACTTAGATCTCACTCGATGTTTATGACTTTTTGCGAAATATCCATAGATATACTATATATAGAGGCAA
>CAJUYH010001821.1:45333-57426 GCA_910591685.1 Galerucella tenella
CACCCTGTATATTCCAAAATATTTTTAAATTATAGTCCTAAGTGATCTACATAATTCTACGTCTTATGTTTCCTAATTATTTTTGCCGTTAAGACGCCAGAGAATAGTTCGTTCATAGTGCTCCACCCTGTATATAGCTTACACGCAATTAGAGAAAGACAGCATAAACCCCCACTTTCTGTCTCTCGTATATGCTGTCGGGTTCGAAGCTGGCTTGTTGCCTCTGTTTGTAGTATCTCTATGGAAATATCGCTAATTTTAGACAAATGTGACATTATTTGTTTTTACCCTTCACCCTTCAATAATTCTGTCTACAGTTAAATGGGATATTTGTCAAAATTAATTTGTGATGAATGATATTATGTCTCTGGAAAGGTTACCTGAGAGATCTCGTTATTTCACTCGGTAAATCTCAACTTTTCAGACACAATTTCCAAAGTTGAATTATAAGGTTTCATGTAACTTTTTCTCATTTGTCTATCTTAACTGTAAAATATACGTTTCTGTTTATCTATATGGGAGAAAATTCTAACAAGAAACGCCGTCACATAGTTTCGTGAAAAATTTCCCGTTGCGGCTTTTATACGCGACTCTTTCCGTAATTTAATGTCCATATATTTGATAATATATAAAAAAAAATGAATACTTCCACCCACGATTTTCTTTCCCGTTTTTTTTGTAGGTAAAAATAATTTCTTCGCATCTATACACACACATCCGCGCGTTTTTGTAGGGTCTTCGTAAAATTCGATCGGAAATAAAGAGATGCGATTTCCTTTTATTTTTATGACTTATGTTTTGCTTAACTACGTATAGTGTAAAAATATTAAATTCGAGAGTATTGATACCTCGGGAGTTTGTGTAACTCACATGGAAATTATGGAACATAATTTAATTGCCGTGAAAATGTGCTATTCATTTTAACTCTAAAGCCAGAAGTTATAAAAAGGTGCGGTGTTTATTAAAAAATTAGTTTTTCCACAAAATTTTGTTATATTTGTGATATCTTTTGGCATTACATGAAAAATAAACAAAAACTAAACTCATTGAAATTGTTTATTATTAAATAATTGACTGTAATTATTTCTATTTTAAAAACAATTCAGTTATTTATTGTTTCATATATTTTGTCGAATAGTAAATAGACACGTAAGGTCATGTACGTGACAGTGAGAGATCACGTAAGAAGATAGTCGACCTAGGGAAGTAGGTATAGTTATCCAATAAAACACCATCCCAGTGAATCATGTAGTTTTCATACGACTATTTGAGCCGCTCCCAAAGGACCCAGAATTCCACCAGTTCATAACGACCCTAACATACTATACATGGTGATCCTGCCAATACATATTTGTAATACCTGTTCAATAAAGTCTTGTGCATTAACAGTTAGGCAAGGCGCAAATTGGGACACGTATAGCACATGTGAGGTGACGGGACATGAGAGACACGACTCGTATGTGCTACACGTGCCGCGTGGTGATCCGCATATTGAGACACTCGGTTTTGGATTTTATTTTCAGTTCGCGACTAGCCGGCATCAAAAAATGTCTAACATTTTCGGCAAACGAACGAAACCATTGTTGTTTTCGAACTTAAGTTCTGAATCAGAATCGGATGATGCAGAGGAGGAAATGTTGTTTTATTCCTTGATAAAGAAGAAATTTAAATCACCTAATAAATTTATTCTATCGAAGACCCCAAATCCGATTTTTCAGTTTTGTCTTCATATAATTAGCATTTTTTGTATCATAAAGCTCTCTGTATCCCCTTACATATTAACTTTTCTTCTGTCATTTTTTCGTAAGAAAAAGAAAACTAAACTAAGTCACCCACACGCGTGGTACGGCAAACTGTGTCTGAACAACTGCGTGACACGTCTGTGAGCCGACGCGTGTCGTGCCAGGTCGCGCTGCGGCGCCAATTTACGCCAATGTATTCAATCATGTAGTTTACAAAACAACGTGCTGTGCTGCGTCACCTCACACGTGCTATACGTGTCCCAATTTGCCCCTTGCCTTAACTAGGCACCATAAGCGAGAATGTCTTAAACTCTGGTTTCTTCGAACAGTCGGTAGCTGAGGCACTTTCATGTAGCACTGATAAACGGTCATTAAAGCACAGTATCTGTAGAGTAGTGAGGGTGAGTATAGGCTCACAGTACTTAGGCCACATGTGACCCATTGTACATCCTCCCGAAGAGTTGTCCTATTAGGTCATCATCCATCCTGTCCTTCTCAGGAAGGTGGACAGGTAACTAGGAGACATTTTCTTTATATCGGCAGGTGTAGGCCAAGACTCACCAAACACACACTCTCTTATTGACGATAACTCCGGACACTCGCATGAGACATGCCTGACAGTTTCATCTTCCTGTTCACACATCCTGCATAGAGGTGTTTCCACTAGCCCCATAGTATTGAGGTGCTTCCTCAGTTGACAGTGGCCAGTCGGAAATCCTACTATTTAACGTAGGTTTTTCCTGGACATCGTCAAATATTTCTTCGGCGCCAGATTCACAGGGTCGCCCAGGGTGATCCTGGCAAGACTGTATCCCTTGATTCCATCCCATATCTTGAGGGATTGAGCATGGGTGTAACGTTTGGCTAATTCCGCAATTGTCAAAGTCGTTAGGCCGAAGGTTTCACTGGGTCCTAAATCCCCATGTATCATATTTGTAATTCGTCAAAAATTTAGAAATATATTCATGAATAGAATGGAAGAATGTTCTTGGTGTAAAGGTGTTTATTCCACGCAAGTCTTCCGATGAACTGATTTCCTGCCAATTTTTAAATGTATCAATTGTGTTCTGTAGTTTATGGAATTCCTATATTTTTCTCAACGATCGTTGACAAAAGTAGCTACAGTTTTATCATTTAGTTTTGGTTGACCATGATTATGGTGGGGAAAAAATGCGTTATCCCAATAAAAACCGTCCCTGGAACGTGCATTTCACTGGATTCCATTTCTAGTAGACTAACATATCTTTGGAATGTCATGAAATATAAGTTATTTATGTACCAAGGCAGTAAAGTGATTCTTTATCGAACAAGTCTGAAATTATGAGACGAGCGAAGCGAGGCGAATAACAGGCGAGTCCGATAAAGACACTTTACTGACGTGGTGCATACATAATTTTATCGCCAACTGCTAAGAATTCAGATTATAAAAAAACTGAGGTACCTATATATTCATTGTATTTTATTATGACAAAGTAAACAGCAAATATAGAACAAATCTACTTATTATTTGTTATATTTGAATTGGAGGTACACCCTGAAGCATTATAACATTTAATTCCTGGAGTCAAAGGAGTTCCAACTATAATTTGTTATAAATTAATCGCAAGAAAACTAATATCGAGCCGTAATAGGAAGAAGCGTGACACTGACAGATGATGATTTTTGAGTAATGTCAAAGTCAAAATACTTTACCTGCCGCAAATGCGGCAGATAAAGTAAAGGAAGGTAAACTGTTTGTTTACTTTCGGAAATCAATCTGATAATTGGAGGCTTTACTGACGGTTGGCGATAAAATATTTTATTTCACATTTTACCAGAGATGTGATCTACTATGAATGGACCTTTATAAAATTTGACAACAAAGTTTTGTAGTCTTAAACTTCAAAATATTATTGATTGTCTAGTTGTCATATTTTTCTCGTTGTGTCAGATAGGAACCAAAATTATTTTATTATTAGTCAATCTTGATAAAGGTAGCTGGAACGCTACCGAAACGTCGAAATAAAGAAAAATAAAAAACAGTATTGTGGTTTGATTCCCATAAAAAAATAAGAGGAAAAATAATAAATAATGCCACAAGGAACATACAGAAGATATAATGGGGATTGGCTTGATTCAGAAGTATCTACCAGTTCAGGTCTATTTTAAAATGCCTATTATCTCTGAAGAATAGAGTGTAATTGGATCTTATCGAATACCTTATCGAATAACTAAGCGAATGTTCTTATTTTGAAATGTATTTTCTTCAATTTAACTCCATGGAGTTGATGTATAGTAGTATGTTTTTGATTATAACCAAACTGATAGTTTCGAATAAGATTTCTTCTTTTTAGAATTGTTGCATTTTTTTAGATATAACTTTTCAAAAATCTTAGAAATTGGGGGTAGCAGTGAAATTGGTCTATAAGAAGAGACTAGATGATGTGACTTACCTAGTGTTGGAATCATCACTATTTCGGCAAGTCTATTTAACATGTGCTTTTCTTGGTAGCTTTTTTGGATCATCATCAAATCTATTGTAACGCGCTTTATTGAATACAACAATATTACAGAAAACTGTGATAATACCTTATAGTTTCAATCCCACGTGGCTTGTTGCCAGATTTTTCGAATTTTGGTTCGCAGTTGGAGGTGAAGATGTCGCTATTGTTATGACTTTTACACTTCCGTTATTGGAAGACATGTTTCTGTTGTGATTTCGGAGTCTCCTTCAATCCGTGATTAGGCTCTTAGAGCTCTTGGACGGAGAACATATTATACCTTGTACTGATGAGGCGCAAATACGCCGAAACCGGTCTACAAGTTATGTTGTCCCCATTCTAATTGCAAACCAGAATGGTTGGTGTTAAAAACCTTGTAGATATACCATCTTTGTTTAACTTTGAAATGTAACTGTAATAATACGTTATTATTATTGAATTCAATTTTTGTCATTACTTCGTTTGACGCTCTTCTCTTCTTTTGGTATACTTATTACACAAATTCCAAAGCTGCATTTGAAAAATTTCCTTTCTTAACACTCTGTACAAGACTTTAAATTATGTTATTTTCATAATTAGGTCAATTTTAACACGTAACCGTAAATTGAGGTGCTTTATCCCATCTTGAAAGCATGTTTTATTCATACTTTACCTTTTTGTATTTTCGTTTTCCATCCTCAATCCACCAAAACGAATGTCAAACTAACTTAAAATATTCTTATTTTATTCTGACTACTATGAACTAATCCCCAAATAACTCTAGTTAGATTTGATAATAGTCAGCTTGAAATGGCCTTTCAATTTTTCGCATAGTTGCCTTGTGAATATAAGAACGATTTCCAAGATAGTGAGTGTAGTACAAAAAATCGTTACATAAATCAGAAGCAGACCTAATAAAAGGCGCTGTATATTTTGGGGTCTCTCTACTGTTGATCTACCCGAGGCTATATTAAGGAATAAAGTGTATGGAATTTCTACATGGGGTAGCTGAAATAATAGCTTTGTCGACGAGAGGAGGAAATTTGACGTGAAAATGATACAGTCTACAAGACCGTTAATAGAAAATTGTGTGTAATTTACTAAAAGGCACTTAAAAGCAAGAAAGTAAGAAACACGCGTGGTTAAAGATATAAAAAATTGTTATTATTGTTTTAAGAGCTTTTCAAGTGATATATGAGAGTGTTTATTTAAATACATTCGGAATTTAGTAGAACTTTTTTTTTTGTAAAACTGAATAAAACTATGTAACTTATGGGAAATTTGAAGAGACGTACTTAGGAATATAGTGGTGGTAGAGATGTGAATAGAGCGAGAGAGGAACAGTGTGGTAGAGAGAGGAATGGAGTGAAAGGAAGACAAAAGGATATTGGGAGAAAGTATCGAGGAGTAATGTGGAGAGAGGAGGGAGCACCAAGGTATTTAAAAAAAAAGAAGTAGGGGAAGGGTAAGGTGAAGCGAAGGAAAGGAGAAAGTAGGAGCTCAAAGATAGAGGTTAGGAGTGGGTGGGGGGATAGGAGAATATTGAGGGAAAGATAGTAGTGCAAAGAAAAGCTGAGATATAAAATAGTAAAGTGTGAAATGAAGGGAGCTAGAGGAAAAGAGATAAAAGAAGAAGAGTCACGGTAAGAGATTATAAAAAGGAGATCAAGAGAAAGCGTGGAGAGGAACCTAGAAATTTAAAATCGGCGTGATATAGGAAAGAACGGATAGTATGGGGAAAGTTTGCAGAGAGAGGGTGAGAGGGTGAGAGGAGAAGAGTTATTGAGGTATAGTAGGAGATTTTAAGAGGGGTATTGGGAGGGAGAAGGAGGAAGAGGAAAAGTGAGGAAAAACAGACACAGGAGAGTAAGATAGTAGGAGGTATGGGAAACAGAGCTTAAGAGAAAAATAGTGATGACAAGAGAAGAAGAAAAACAGAAAGCAACGATAAAGAGAAAGTGCGTGATAGGGAAGACATGAAAGTAGGTTAGCATGGCAAAGAATAGAGGGAGTAGGGTGAGTTTGTTAAGAAATAGAGGGCAGAGAGAAGGGAGATGATGGATAAAGGAAGGGAGGAGAGAAAAAGAGTCCTTTATGACTGAACTGGAAATTAACTATGAATTGAGTCTAACTTTCATCTCCCATTTCTCATCATAATACCAATTGTCCGGTCATGTGCGTTTCATGATACAGTAACCTCGACACTAACAAACATATTTTTTTCCACGCCCATGTCTGTAAACGTCATGAATCGCACTGTCAACATTCCTTGTAAATTACATTTAACAATAACATGCACGTAACTAGATCTCATAACATACACGTGCGTTTTGAGAAGAAAACTTAAACTTCTTGGTTTAATTAAATAACCATCAAATTTTTATTCACGTACTACTTTATTTGGTTTATTCACATACTTTTAATTAATGGAAAAACATAAAAGCTTTTAGCATTAGAGACATTCATTTTAGATTAAAAGAGTGATGCCCATGAATGTCGGCAGCACATTATACAATTTCTAAACAAATAAGACGCCTTTTCTTGATATGGAAATAAAAAAAGGTAAAACGTATCTCGGGACACACGGTAGGAACTTTGGTTCCTTTTAAGCAAAAATTATGTAATACATCTGACGTTATAGATAAACAATTTGCATATTCCTCGATGGTCGAGTAGTAAGCAAACCAGACTTCCACGCGGTAGACCCGGGTTCGATTCCCCGTGAAGAAGTTTTTTTATTGTTAATTATTTTGAAATAACTATTATGCTTGATATTAATAACGACAACAGGTAGACGTTTAAAATATTTAACAGAACATTCATTATTATAGATAATGGTACGGTACCCTTCACGGGGGAGTCCGACTGGCAACATCTACTTATAACAGCATCGTATATTTAAAATTTGAAGTTATATCACAGTTTATAGGAATTTTTATTTTCTAGATTTTTTCTTAAGTGGGTCGTAGAAAAAAATGCTGTTCGACTCGTGTGAATTGTCCATATCGCACTTGAACGATTGAGCACTCCGCCTACGGAGTCGTGCTCAAACTTCGTCCTCGTGCGATATTGCCATAGTATCCACACAAGTTGCATAAACTACTATTTCTATCAAAATATGCCCTTTTACATTTAAAAACAACCTGCCAAATGTCGAATCAGTTCATCCATCCATTTTAAAGTTATCGAATTAAAAAATTCAAGTTTTCAAAATTTCAACACTCTGTATTTCGAAAAGTAAATGTGCTAGACCCCTTAATCCTCATATCATTTTGGCCAATTTTACGACAGGAATCTACATGCAAATGTTGTAATTACCCTTAACGTTCGAGATGCTTATACAATTTTTTGCGCGATCGTATTGAAATAAATTCCGAATGAAATTATTTAAATTTCTTCGAAATGAACGAAATTTCAAAAGTGACATTTATACTTCTCGATCAGTTTAAAATATATTTTGCATTTTTGTGAAATTGTTTTTATGCTATTTATTACTTTTGACGTCTGAACGGTAAGTAAATCACTTACCGACGTGTTAAACTTAGAAACCAGTAAACACAACCTACCGTCCTGACAACCGATGCTATAAATAAACCAAAAAGATCAATTGCGCAAAAAAAAGGAAATAATAGTGAAAATCTATCCGACCAAATTCATAGCATCGGTGGTTCAGTGGTAGAATGCACGCCTTCCACGCGGGCGGGCCGGGTTCGATTCCCGGCCGAAGCATATGAATCGCTGCTTCGTAAACGAGAGAGAGAGACTCAGGAGAGAGCACACGCACGCAAGCAAGGCACATAACGAAGCAACGTAACATAACGTAACGTAACGGTCAGATCTTTTGCGTCGCAACCCCTGGTCGCTCAAACATAACCTGACGTAAAGAACTAAAGTTCCAATAAGCGTAATCTCATTTATGCTGTCAATTTTTGTAACAAAATATAGTATCCGAACATTCTCTCAACTTCACTTACGAATATGTCTGTTAGTAGTAAAACAGATGAAATTATGAACACTCAGAAGATAATAGATGGGCGCAGAAAAAGTATAGTACGCTACACGAGTTGTAATCCCATTACGCACTCATAAAAAATTTTTCCTTTCGTGCTTTATGGGTTACTTATAACTCTTGTTACGTAATATACTATTGAAAGACGAGGAAATATGCAGAAAATGTCACATATCGCGTAAATCCTGATGAAACATTCATGATCGATAGTCATTTGCTTAATTTTATTCTAGTCGTGTAACGTAAAGTCATTTTCATTTTATTTATCGATATCGACAGACGTCGGACGAAACCCGATATGTTGTCCGGAATATTTAACAAAAACGTTTGCGGTTACTACGTTGGAAATGTCAAAATATTTGCAGAAAAAAATAGCTAAAAACGACGATTTCAACAAAAAAATTGTGTATGTAGGTGTATTGATTTTTTCTAATCTATTCGAATTCCAATCAAACTGCAATATATACATATCAATTATTCAGAAATAAATTGGTCAGTTTATCGGTAAATAACGCTCACACAAAATATGATATTTGCGTTGCTCGAGGAAACAACTTGTATTTTTTTATTCATATTTTTCAAGCCTCACAAATATATTCAGTAATTCGAACTCACTATTTTTAAAATTTAGAACATAACTTTGGACGAACAGTCAGGTGGACAATTTATGAATATCTACCACTAAACGTTGCATTCTAAAGTCAATGAGAAAATATGAAAAAAAAGCTTAGTGTCAGATATATTTTCCTGAACTGTTTAGCTTACCTTACAACTGAAAGCTCGTGACGTTCTATAAAAGCTAGTTTGAACATATTTGAAAAACATAGATTTAAAGGACCCTGCACCATTTTATAGGTAATCCTGGCTCTCGTACGATTTTCGATTTTTTTTTATATGTTGTAGTATTAATGGAAACTGAGAGATCGTGATGGGTTGAAACTGTGCAGGCCCTCCGGTTTGGTGGTGGTGGCGTCTTGAGGGAGCTTCAGCTCTTTGAAGAATACGTCCACATATGAATTTTGTTTAAATTTTCCAAAAATACCGTTGCTTGAATTATTCAAACATGGTATAATCAATAAACAGTTACAAACTAGTCGTTCGCTGTAAATAAATTATTTTCAGATCCATCACAAGCGTGTCAGTCGGGGGGACCAACAGGTATTTCAATTAAAAAATTTTTATTTTCAAGTGTTTGATGTATCCGACACCGAATTTGGAAAATTCAAGATAATTGCCATAAAAAAGGTTCTCTTCTCTCGAATCGATATCATGAACCGTTTTCGAGAAAAATGAATTTAAACTTTTTGTGTCTCTTACATAAAATCATGTTGGATTATAAAATTAATTCAAAATTTCCAAAACAATGTGAGCAAATTAATACCTACGACTTTTGTTACCAGTATCTGTACAATTTGTTGATTTTTCAAAGCCAATTTGATATTATAAATCTCGGTATCTGTAGAGTAGGGAGGGTGAGTGTAGGCTCACAGCACTTAGGCCACATGTGACCCATTGTACATCCTCCCGAGGAGTTGTTCTCCTAGGTCATCGTCCATCCTGTCCTTCTCAGGAAGGTAGACAGGTCACTAGGAGACATCTCCTTTATATCGGCAGGTGTAGGCCAAGACTCACCAAACACACACTCTCTTATTGACGATATCTCCGGACACTCGCATAAGACATGCCTGACAGTTTCATCTTCCTGTTCACACATCCTGCATAAAGGTGTTTCCACTAGCCCCATAGTATGGAGGTGCTTCCTCAGTTGACGTAGGTTTTTCCTGGACATCGTCAAATATTTCTTCGGTGCCAGCTTCCCAGGGTCGCCCAGGGTGATCCTGGCAAGACTGCATCCTTTGATTCCATCCCATCCTTCCCTGGCTAAAGAATCGGCAATGCGATTTCCTTTACTCCTGTCGTGCCCTTTAACCCACCTCAGGATAATAACGTTATCTACCGAGGCGTCAGCTAAATCTTGGTGGTACTCTTGTACTAGCCTCGATATAACACGTTCTGGTCAGTTCAACGATAATAGGGCTTGTTTACTATCAGTGCAGATTGTTATGTTTTCGCCAGAAATTCCTCTTCTGGTTAGTTCTTTTGTGGCAATTGAGATACCAGCCAGTTCTGTTCGAACTCCGCTGGTATTGTTTCCCATTCCCCACTTAATCTTTGGGCTTAGTGCTCTCGAGTAAACTCCACATCCTGAGCCTTCTTTCATTTTTGAACCATCTGTATATATGCGTATTGCATTTGCAGCATCTGGCTTTGTGTTCTGTTTTATTTGTATTTTGTAGGGTGTGTTAAGCAAAAACCTGGGTTCAATTGCATCATCGGCTACCTGCAGCAGAGGTAGCGCAGTAAGCGCTTCCTGCCATAGGCTTAACCTCAATTGGCCCACTCCTACTTCGGGGTTTACACCAGCCGTGCGCAATCGTACCATGGCCATTAATGCAACCTCCTTGACGTACAGGTTCAGAGGGGTCAGACAAATAATTAGTTCCATTGCTGCGGTTGGTGTTGTTCTCATGGCTTCTGTGATGTTCAAACAAGCCATTCGCTGTATTTGATATAATTTTTGGATGGCCGTTGCTTGTAGAACCTTCGGTCCCCATGCAATTGCTCCATACGTTAACATGGGTCTTATTATTGCAGTGTAGATCCAGGTGACCACACGGGGTGACAGACCCCATGTGCGTCCCACTGTCCTCCGACACTGCTCATAAGCCACAAATGCTCTTCTTGCTCTGCTGTGTAGATGAGAGCTCATGTTAGTTTCCTGTCGAGGAATACCAAGGTATTTCATCTATTCCGAAAAGTTTAGTTTGCTTTTGAAGATTTCAGGAGGTTTTCAACCCGATAAACTTCTTCACCTGGTGATATTACAGATACAATTTCCAACATGATTTTATGTAAGGAACACAAAAAGTTTCAATTTATTTTCCTCGAAAACAGTTCGGGATATCGATTTAAAAGAAGGGATTACTTTTTTATTAAAGTTTTCTTGAATTTTCCAAATTCGGTGTCGGATACATGAAAAGCTTGAAATTCAAGTATTTTTAATAAAAATACCTGTTGGTACCCCCGACTGACACGCTTGTAATGGATCTGAAAAAAATTGATATGAGGACGTCTTCTTCAAAGGGCTGTAGCTCCCTTAGGAAGCATTTTCGGATTGAAGTAATTTGAGCTAAATCGACTTGAAATCGCCTCTAGTAACTGTAGTTTCCGTTTGACAGGAGAGTTACTGGATACCCTGTATAAGATGAAACTGTGTCATTTAAAAGATTCACATCTTTAGCCCTTCGCACCAGTGACTTAGGTTGTATTCAGATGTGTGGAGCAGTATCTACCAGTTCTATCACGACAATATAATAATTCATAACAGACATATGCATGCCATTGGTTTCCGTTTGCTATCAATGATATTAAAAACATGCACTGTTTTTTGAATATTGTACCTGGATTGATACAAAAATATTTTTATTCGTCTTCTTCAGAATTACACTTTGTAGACTGATATTTTATCCATTCGCTGCAACAAACACATAGTTACCCATATCTCTGCAACATCATATAAATCGAACGACATATTGTATAGAGAAGACGTCGGTATGTCCGATAAGCTATTTTCATGAGTGGTTTTAAGTGTAGTCTACCGTGGAATTGTGCACTTCCTCTGTGCTGGCAGTCCTACCGGTAATTGTGGTAGCATGGAGCGTGAATATAACTTCGCCATTGAAACTTCCAAGCTAGGTTAGTACGTAACTCGTCGGGGTCATGCCAATACAGGATGACCCAATCTAAACAAAAAAAAATTGATTCCTTCGACCAACAACTACGAACATTTTATAAATAAAAAATAATTTGGCAATGGGACTTT